>CAUJBT010000205.1:0-20315 GCA_963082735.1 Pocota personata
GAATTCAGCGAGATACTAATTATTACAATCGGAGATACTTCGGAAATTACGATTTTTACCTGAAATCCCTCGGAAGATACTCATTTTCTCGAAAACTAATTATCGCAGGACAAATCTAAATACAGTTCTGAACTCGCAAAACAAACACGAATTCAGCTAGATACAAATTATTACAATGGGAGATACTTCGAAAATCACGATTTTTACCTGACCTCCCTCGAAAGATACTCATTTTCTCGAAAACTATTTATCGCAGGACATATCTAAATACAGTTCTGAACTCGCAAAACAAACACGAATTCAGCGAGATACAAATTATTACAATCGGAGATACTTCGAAAATCCCGATTTTTACCTGACCTCCTTCGGAAGATACTCATTTTCTCGAAAACTACTTATCGCACGACATATCTAAATACAGTTCTGAACTCGCAAAACAAACACGAATTCAGCGAGATACTAGTTATTACAATCGGAAATACTTCGAAAATCCCGATTTTTACCTGACCTCCCTCGGAAGATACTCATTTTCTCGAAAACTATTTATCGCACGACATATCTAAATACAGTTCTGAACTCGCAAAACAAACACGAATTCAGCGAGATACTAATTATTACAATCGGAGATACTTCGAAAATTACGATTTTTACCTGAAATCCCTCGGAAGATACTCATTTTCTCGAAAACTAATTATCGCAGGACAAATCTAAATACAGTTCTGAACTCGCAAAACAAACACGAATTCAGCTAGATACAAATTATTACAATGGGAGATACTTCGAAAATCACGATTTTTACCTGACCTCCCTCGAAAGATACTCATTTTCTCGAAAACTATTTATCGCAGGACATATCTAAATACAGTTCTGAACTCGCAAAACAAACACGAATTCAGCGAGATACAAATTATTACAATCGGAGATACTTCGAAAATCCCGATTTTTACCTGACCTCCCTCGGAAGATACTCATTTTCTCGAAAACTACTTATCGCACGACATATCTAAATACAGTTCTGAACTCGCAAAACAAACACGAATTCAGCGAGATACTAATTATTACAATCGGAAATACTTCGAAAATCCCGATTTTTACCTGACCTCCCTCGGAAGATACTCATTTTCTCGAAAACTATTCATCGCACGACATATCTAAATACAGTTCTGAACTCGCAAAACAAACACGAATTCAGCGAGATACTAATTATTACAATCGGAGATACTTCGAAAATTACGATTTTTACCTGAAATCCCTCGGATGATACTCATTTCCTCGAAAACTAATTATCGCAGGACAAATCTAAATACAGTTCTGAACTCGCAAGACAAACACGAATTCAGCTAGATACAAATTATTACAATGGGAGATACTTCGAAAACGATTTTTACCTGAAATCCCTCGGAAGATACTCATTTTCTCGAAAACTATTCATCGCACGACATATCTAAATACAGTTCTGAACTCGCAAAACAAACACGAATTCAGCGAGATACTAATTATTACAATCGGAGATACTTCGAAAATTACGATTTTTACCTGAAATCCCTCGGATGATACTCATTTCCTCGAAAACTAATTATCGCAGGACAAATCTAAATACAGTTCTGAACTCGCAAGACAAACACGAATTCAGCTAGATACAAATTATTACAATGGGAGATACTTCGAAAACGATTTTTACCTGAAATCCCTCGGAAGATACTCATTTTCTCGAAAACTAATTATCGCAGGACAAATCTAAATACAGTTCTGAGCTCGCAAAACAAACACGAATTCAGCTAGATACAAATTATTACAATGGGAGATACTTCGAAAATCACGATTTTTACCTGACCTCCCTCGAAAGATACTCATTTTCTCGAGAACTATTTATCGCAGGACATATCTAAATACAGTTCTGAACTCGCAAAACAAACACGAATTCAGCGAGATACAAATTATTACAATCGGAGATACTTCGAAAATCCCGATTTTTACCTGACCTCCCTCGGAAGATACTCATTTTCTCGAAAACTACTTATCGCACGACATATCAAAATACAGTTCTGAACTCGCAAAACAAACACGAATTCAGCGAGATACTAATTATTACAATCGGAAATACTTCGAAAATCCCGATTTTTACCTGAAATCCCTCGGAAGATATTCATTTTCTCGAAAACTAATTATCGCAGGACAAATCTAAATACAGTTCTGAACTCGCAAAACAAACACGAATTCAGCTAGATACAAATTATTACAATGGGAGATACTTCGAAAATCACGATTTTTACCTGACCTCCCTCGAAAGATACTCATTTTCTCGAAAACTGTTTATCGCAGGACATATCTAAATACAGTTCTGAACTCGCAAAACAAACACGAATTCAGCGAGATACAAATTATTACAATCGGAGATACTTCGAAAATCCCGATTTTTACCTGACCTCCCTCGGAAGATACTCATTTTCTCGAAAACTACTTATCGCACGACATATCTAAATACAGTTCTGAACTCGCAAAACAAACACGAATTCAGCGAGATACTAATTATTACAATCGGAAATACTTCGAAAATCCCGATTTTTACCTGACCTCCCACGGAAGATACTCATTTTCTCGAAAACTACTTATCGCACGACATATCTAAATACAGTTCTGAACTCGCAAAACAAACACGAATTCAGCGAGATACTAATTATTACAATCGGAGATACTTCGAAAATCCCGATTTTTACCTGTCCTCCCTCGGAAGATACTCATTTACTCGAAAACTACTTATCGCACGACATATCTAAATACAGTTCTGAACTCGCAAAACAAACACGAATTCAGCGAGATACAAATTATTACAATCGGAGATACTTCGAAAATCCCGATTTTTACCTGACCTCCCTCGGAAGATACTCATTTTCTCGAAAACTACTTATCGCACGACATATCTAAATACAGTTCTGAACTCGCAAAACAAACACGAATTCAGCGAGATACTAATTATTACAATCGGAAATACTTCGAAAATCCCGATTTTTACCTGACCTCCCTCGGAAGATACTCATTTTCTCGAAAACTATTTACCGCACGACATATCTAAATACAGTTCTGAACTCGCAAAACAAACACGAATTCAGCGAGATACTAATTATTACAATCGGAGATACTTCGAAAATTACGATTTTTACCTGAAATCCCTCGGAAGATACTCATTTTCTCGAAAACTTATTATCGCAGGACAAATCTAAATACAGTTCTGAACTCGCAAAACAAACACGAATTCAGCTAGATACAAATTATTACAATGGGAGATACTTCGAAAATCACGATTTTTACCTGACCTCCCTCGAAAGATACTCATTTTCTCGAAAACTATTTATCGCAGGACATATCTAAATACAGTTCTGAACTCGCAAAACAAACACGAATTCAGCGAGATACAAATTATTACAATCGGAGATACTTCGAAAATCCCGATTTTTACCTGACCTCCCTCGGAAGATACTCATTTTCTCGAAAACTACTTATCGCACGACATATCTAAATACAGTTCTGAACTCGCAAAACAAACACGAATTCAGCGAGATACTAATTATTACAATCGGAAATACTTCGAAAATCCCGATTTTTACCTGACCTCCCTCGGAAGATACTCATTTTCTCGAAAACTACTTATCGCACGACATATCTAAATACAGTTCTGAACTCGCAAAACAAACACGAATTCAGCGAGATACTAATTATTACAATCGGAGATACTTCGAAAATCCCGATTTTTACCTGACCTCCCTCGGAAGATACTCATTTACTCGAAAACTACTTATCGCACGACATATCTAAATACAGTTCTGAACTCGCAAAACAAACACGAATTCAGCGAGATACAAATTATTACAATCGGAGATACTTCGAAAATCCCGATTTTTACCTGACCTCCCTCGAAAGATACTCATTTTCTCGAAAACTATTTATCGCAGGACATATCTAAATACAGTTCTGAACTCGCAAAACAAACACGAATTCAGCGAGATACTAATTATTACAATCGGAAATACTTCGAAAATCCCGATTTTTACCTGACCTCCCTCGGAAGATACTCATTTTCTCGAAAACTATTTACCGCACGACATATCTAAATACAGTTCTGAACTCGCAAAACAAACACGAATTCAGCGAGATACTAATTATTACAATCGGAGATACTTCGAAAATTACGATTTTTACCTGAAATCCCTCGGAAGAACTCATTTTCTCGAAAACTAATTATCGCAGGACAAATCTAAATACAGTTCTGAACTCGCAAAACAAACACGAATTCAGCTAGATACAAATTATTACAATGGGAGATACTTCGAAAATCACGATTTTTACCTGACCTCCCTCGAAAGATACTCATTTTCTCGAAAACTGTTTATCGCAGGACATATCTAAATACAGTTCTGAACTCGCAAAACAAACACGAATTCAGCGAGATACAAATTATTACAATCGGAGATACTTCGAAAATCCCGATTTTTACCTGACCTCCCTCGGAAGATACTCATTTTCTCGAAAACTACTTATCGCACGACATATCTAAATACAGTTCTGAACTCGCAAAACAAACACGAATTCAGCGAGATACTAGTTATTACAATCGGAAATACTTCGAAAATCCCGATTTTTACCTGACCTCCCTCGGAAGATACTCATTTTCTCGAAAACTATTTATCGCACGACATATCTAAATACAGTTCTGAACTCGCAAAACAAACACGAATTCAGCGAGATACTAATTATTACAATCGGAGATACTTCGAAAATTACGATTTTTAACTGACCTCCCTCGGAAGATACTCATTTTCTCGAAAACTATTTATCGCACGACAAATCTAAATACAGTTCTGAATTCGCAAAACAAACACGAATTCAGCTAGATACAAATTATTACAATGGGAGATACTTCGAAAATCACGATTTTTACCTGACCTCCCTCGAAAGATACTCATTTTCTCGAAAACTATTTATCGCAGGACATATCTAAATACAGTTCTGAACTCGCAAAACAAACACGAATTCAGCGAGATACAAATTATTACAATCGGAGATACTTCGAAAATCCCGATTTTTACCTGACCTCCCTCGGAAGATACTCATTTTCTCGAAAACTACTTATCGCACGACATATCTAAATACAGTTCTGAACTCGCAAAACAAACACGAATTCAGCGAGATATTAATTATTACAATCGGAAATACTTCGAAAATCCCGATTTTTACCTGACCTCCCTCGGAAGATACTCATTTTCTCGAAAACTATTCATCGCACGACATATCTAAATACAGTTCTGAACTCGCAAAACAAACACGAATTCAGCGAGATACTAATTATTACAATCGGAGATACTTCGAAAATTACGATTTTTACCTGAAATCCCTCGGAAGATACTCATTTCCTCGAAAACTAATTATCGCAGGACAAATCTAAATACAGTTCTGAACTCGCAAAACAAACACGAATTCAGCTAGATACAAATTATTACAATGGGAGATACTTCGAAAACGATTTTTACCTGAAATCCCTCGGAAGATACTCATTTTCTCGAAAACTAATTATCGCAGGACAAATCTAAATGCAGTTCTGAGCTCGCAAAACAAACACGAATTCAGCTAGATACAAATTATTACAATGGGAGATACTTCGAAAATCACGATTTTTACCTGACCTCCCTCGAAAGATACTCATTTTCTCGAAAACTATTTATCGCAGGACATATCTAAATACAGTTCTGAACTCGCAAAACAAACACGAATTCAGCGAGATACAAATTATTACAATCGGAGATACTTCGAAAATCCCGATTTTTACCTGACCTCCCTCGGAAGATACTCATTTTCTCGAAAACTACTTATCGCACGACATATCTAAATACAGTTCTGAACTCGCAAAACAAACACGAATTCAGCTAGATACAAATTATTACAATGGGAGATACTTCGAAAATCACGATTTTTACCTGACCTCCCTCGAAAGATACTCATTTTCTCGAAAACTATTTATCGCAGGACATATCTAAATACAGTTCTGAACTCGCAAAACAAACACGAATTCAGCGAGATACAAATTATTACAATCGGAGATACTTCGAAAATCCCGATTTTTACCTGACCTCCCTCGGAAGATACTCATTTTCTCGAAAACTACTTATCGCACGACATATCTAAATACAGTTCTGAACTCGCAAAACAAACACGAATTCAGCGAGATACTAATTATTACAATCGGAAATACTTCGAAAATCCCGATTTTTACCTGAAATATTTACAATGGGAGATACTTCGAAAATCACGATTTTTACCTGACCTCCCTCGAAAGATACTCATTTTCTCGAAAACTAATTATCGCAGGACAAATCTAAATACAGTTCTGAACTCGCAAAACAAACACGAATTCAGCTAGATACAAATTATTACAATGGGAGATACTTCGAAAATCACGATTTTTACCTGACCTCCCTCGAAAGATACTCATTTTCTCGAAAACTACTTATCGCACGACATATCTAAATACAGTTCTGAACTCGCACAACAAACACGAATTCAGCGAGATACTAATTATTACAATCGGAAATACTTCGAAAATCCCCATTTTTACCTGACCTCCCTCGAAAGATACTCATTTTCTCGAAAACTAATTATCGCAGGACAAATCTAAATACAGTTCTGAACTCGCAAAACAAACACGAATTCAGCTAGATACAAATTATTACAATGGGAGATACTTTTAACAATAGTTGTGTTTCCCGCGAAGCCTAAGTGGCTTTTCTGCAGAAGATTACATATCAAAAAATTTAGTATCTATATAGTGAGTTAACCTTTTTACATTTTTGTTTTAGTTTTTTAGTTTATAAATTAAATTTTTGCTTAATAGTTTTATGTATATATTAATTAAGGATATTATAAGTTTTGACGGGGTTTAAGATAAAAAGAATTTTTTTAAGAGTTTTTTTCTGACTTTAAAGTTTCTAATATTTCTTAAGTTAGCTGGAAGTTCGTTGAACAGCCTTGGAAAACTGCATAGCAATTGCCTTCTACCATATATGTTGTGCGATCTTGGAATTTGTAACATTCCTTGTGCGCGTCTTCTCGTGTTTTGCTCGTGATTGATGGACTTCTTGAAACGTACATCGTCGTAGTACTCCAGCAACACCGTCATCTTAAATATACTCTTGACTTCCAGAACTATAAAAGGTGTAATGTTATGTATGAGGCGCGAGTTTGCAGCTCTGATGAGTTTAAGGGCCTTATTTTGCAGCCGTTGTAGCTTCAATAAATGTGTATCTGAAGCATTGCCCCACGCAAGTATACCGTATCTCAGCTTCGATTCAAACAGGGCGTAGTAGACTTGTTTTAGGACACTCTGTGTTGAGTAGTATCCTAGATGTGCTAGACCATAAAGAGCTCTTCTTAAGTCCAAACGTAAGTTGTCGATATGTTTATCCCATATAAAATGGCTGTCAATTATTATCCCTAGATACTTAAAGTTTTCAACGATTTCAATAGGTTGACTAGGAGCTGCGCTTGGGCACGAATCATTTTTGAGAAGTATGTGATTCCCTGTCGCTGGTTGATGTGTACCACGAATGTGCATCATTTTGGTTTTGGATGGGTTGATTACTAGTCCATTATCATGGCACCATTTAACCGCATTAGTAAACTCATTCTGCATTATCGAAGTAGCTGTCTGTAAGCATCTATGTCGAACGACTATTGCTGTGTCGTCAGCATAGGCGAAAGGAGTGCTATTTTCGAAAACTCGTAACAATTCATTAGTGTAGAGAATATATAGTATTGGGCCCAATTTTGATCCCTGGGGTACTCCATATTTGACTGACCTTTTTATACTGACATTTTGTTCAATTTTGACACAGAACGTTCTCGAGTTCAGGTAATCACCCAGCCAGTTTCTTAGTGCACCGCGAATACCAATTTTTTCCAGGGCTACTAATAATTTTTGATGATCCAGAGTATCGAAGGCTTTACTAAAATCCATAAATAAAACAAGAACGTGATGGTTTTTATTCAAGCTTTCATTGACTGTGTTCGAAAATTCACCCAGAAGTTTTCCTGTGCTTTTGTTTTTCTGAAATCCGTATTGTTTTTCATGAATTAAGGAATTGGTTTCTATAAAACTTATTAATCTTCTTGTCACGACTTCTTCTAAACATTTTTCTATTATTGGCAAAATCGATATTGGCCTGTAATTGTTGATTAATTTTTTGGAGCCACCTTTATATATTGGACGTACCACCGCCGTCTTAAGAAGTTGAGGAATCTTTGATTGCACTAAACTGAGGTTGATTATTTTTGCAATTATTGGAGCAAATTTATTAACATGCATTTGTATATCAACTGCTCTGATGTTATCTGCTCCTGGAGACTTATTAATATCCATGTGTTTAATAATATTACGAACCTCTTCAGCATCTGTGTCATCTAAGTAGATCGAATTAGTTATTGAAGTAATAACATGCGTTGAGGTAACTGTGTTACAATTGTGTAGAATTCGGATCGATTGTTCAGAGAAGCTTTCAGCAAATTCGTTTGTTAAGACATTTAAACATTTATTTGGACAACAGTTTTTAAGAATAAATTCATCGACACTAGCCTTTTTCCTTCCCATAATTTCATTTATAAGATTCCATGTTTTGCGTGGGTCTAACCTTAATTCGTTAAATTTGTTTTTGTAAAAGTTAGATTTTTGTTGTAGTATTTTTCTGTTTAATTGATTTCTGAAGGTTTTATATTCTACTTCATATGATTTATTTAGGCGGTTGTTTTTCCATTTACGATAGAGGCTATCTCTTTTCTTACATCCTTCAATTAGGTCGCTCGACATCCAAAGATTTTGTTTATATTTGTTTTTTACTATCATAGACTTTGTAGCTTTCTGGTAAATCTGTTGCAGTTTCGCGCAAAAGTTCTCGTATAATTGGTCAACGTCGGTTTCATTTAGAAAAGACTCCCAATCAGTAGAAACAATATATTCGTTGACCTTTCTTTTACATATGAAAGACCGTGTGTAATCCTGTTCTATATTAATTGGAGAATTAGTACGATCATAATATAAAAGTGGGTAGTGATCGGACAAACCACACTCAATAACAGCGGACTTCATTTCAAGAGGAATTTTAGAGTTACGTACAAGAATGTGGTCTAATAAGGTGGATGTTCCTCTGTTCAGATCGACTCTAGTATTTACGTTTATAACATTGGTCAACCCGTTCGATGATAGTATCTCTAGGTAATCCTTAACGTGATTTTTATCGTAGTCATGAACATTGATATTAAAGTCTCCCATTATTATAATATTATTCCTTTTTTCAATTTGTGCAAGATTATTTTCGAATTCTTGGTTAAATTGTGCAGTACTAAACCCAGGTGGTCTATAAACTCCAAGTATGTATTTATTCTCAGTCGGGATTTGGACTAACAAACATTCATATGAAACGCTATCAACAGGAATATGATCAAATTTAATATTATTTTTAACAAATATGGCAATACCACCGCCCCTTTGCTCAGGTCTATTGAGAAATTTTGCTGTAAAACCCTCAATATTATACATTTTGTTTTCCTTTTTTTTTTTTATATTAATTTCAACAAGAACGATTAATTTTAAATACTGTATCATTTCTTTTATGTTAAGACAAAATGAGTTCCAGTTTTTTCGGATTGATCTTATATTATGATATAAGCAGCATGAATTAGTTTCCTTCATTTCATTTAAATTGATGCCGCTAAAACCATGTATCACCTTACAATTTACGTTAACATACACATCTTCAATAATATTTGTGTCATCCATCTTTGTAAACAGTTTTTGGACTTCTTTATACTGCATTCGTAAAAATCAAAATATTATTGTGGACGTTTAATTTTGTCGACGTCATTAACGGTGCTTATCAAAACCGATTGACTTCTTTCGTTCTGTTTCGCCAATATTTTTCCGGCACTCTCCCATACAAAGCTCCAGTTTTCTTGTTTTGCTTTTTGCTTTGCCATCCACATTAGATTTTTGTTGTATCTGGTCAGCTGATTGTTGATGTAAACCGTATTATCAGGCATGCTTGTGATCTGTTTCACTGGGTTGTTGCTGTTCTCAATTATTTTCTTTAGTTTTATGTTGCGATTTGCGCGGACGTGTCTCATGAATTGAGTTTTGTGAGCATTCGATGAGAAAGATGCTAGGATTGTTGATTTTTCCGGGTTTTTTGTGTTTGTTCTGAATATATCGATGATATTTGTTTCTTCAATAGTGTAGTCTATAGTTTTGCCTATTCCCTTCAAGATTCCCACAAGATCTTCATTAGCAGAAGGCGGGATATTTTTTATTTCGACATTGTTTTTCAACATTTGCTGTTCTAATGTGTTTATTTGGTGATGCATATTATCAATGATTTCATCTTTTCTTTTGTTGCACTCTTTAAGATCAGCTATTTCCTTTGTCATGCATTCCATTAAGTAATTGTTTTTAATTAGGTTTGCATTCAGCTCGTCGTATTTTTTTGCAACAAATTCACAGCTGTTCGCAATTTCTTTCATTTCCTCTCTCATTAGTTTGATCTCTGCTATAACTGCAGATTCATTATCAACATTGGAGTGGGAAATCTCGGGACTGCTTGCGCATGCTGCTCGTACTCTTTTTGCCGCTTGTACCTCTGGTGTTAGTGGTAAGGACACCAACACATTGCTGGTGGTAGCAGCAGCAATTGGGCCATCACCACCACTTCGGCAGACCTGACATTTCCACACTTCCCTCCTTGCACCCATTGTTCTCCACGATTTTTCTGTTACCGTGGTACATTCAAAGTGAAGTTTACGGGTGCATTTCATGCATACCGCAAAATCTCCGTCAGCGGGGAGAGAATCACCACAATGATTACACACATGCATATTAAGGGGTAATCGATTCGATTTGGATAAAGAAATGAAAAAATAAAATTGAATAAATAGAATTAGTACCTAATACACTTTTACTCTTCTAGAGGTTCATAAAAAGTCACTGTCTTATTGCTTAAATGGGTTATTTACGCTGGAGTAAATTAAACTTTTAAACTGGGGAAATAAATCAGATAATCACAGAGCGCCTTTAAAACATGACCGTATACCAAGGTTCACTCACAGATGATGTGAGTATTACATATCTAAATACAGTTCTGAACTCGCAAAACAAACACGAATTCAGCGAGATACAAATTATTACAATCGGAGATACTTCGAAAATCCCGATTTTTACCTGACCTCCCTCGGAAGATACTCATTTTCTCGAAAACTACTTATCGCACGACATATCTAAATACAGTTCTGAACTCGCAAAACAAATACGAATTCAGCGAGATACAAATTATTACAATCGGAGATACTTCGAAAATCCGGATTTTTACCTGGCCTCCCTCGGAAGATACTCATTTTCTCGAAAACTACTTATCGCACGACATATCTGAATACAGTCCTGAACTCGCAAAACAAACACGAATTCAGCGAGATGCTAATTATTACAATCGGAAATACTTCGAAAATCCCGATTTTTACCTGAAGTCCCTCGGAAGATACTCATTTTCTCGAAAACTATTTATCGCACGACATATCTAAATACAGTTCTGAACTCGCAAAACAAACACGAATTCAGCGAGATACTAACTATTACAATCGGAGATACTTCGAAATTACGATTTTTACCTGAAATCCCTCGGAAGATACTCATTTTCACGAAAACTACTTATCGCAGGACAAATCTAAATACAGTTCTGAACTCGCAAAACAAACACGAATTCAGCTAGATACAAATTATTACAATATGAGATACTTCGAAAATCACGATTTTTACCTGACCTCCCTCGGATGGTACTCATTTTCTCGAAAACTATTTATCGCAGGACATATCTAAATACAGTTCTGAACCCGCAAAACAAACACGAATTCAGCTAGATACAAATTATTACAATATGAGATACTTCGAAAATCACGATTTTTACCTGACCTCTCTCGGAAGGTACTCATTTTCTCGAAAACTATTTATCGCACGACATATCTAAATACAGTTCTGAACTCGCAAAACAAACACGAATTCAGCGAGGTACTAATTATTACAATCGGAGATACTTCGAAAATTATGATTTTTACCTAAAATCCCTCGGAAGATACTCATTTTCTCGAAAACTACTTATGGCAGGACATATCTAAATACAGTTCTGAACTCGCAAAACAAACACGAATTCAGCGAGATACAAATTATTACAATCGGAGATACTTCGAAAATCCCGATTTTTACCTGACCTCCCTCGGAAGATACTCATTTTCTCGAAAACTGCTTATCGCAGGACATATCTAAATACAGTTCTGAACTCGCAAAACAAACACGAATTCGGCGGGATACAAATTATTACAATCGGAGATACTTCGAAAATCCCGATTTTTACCTGTCCTCCATTGGAAGATACTCATTTTCTCGAAAACTACTTATCACAGGACATATTTAAATACAGTTCCGAACTCGCAAAACAAACACGAATTCAGCGAGATAAAAATTATTACAATCGGAGATACTTCGAAAATCCACATTTTTACCTGACCTCCCTCGGAAGATACTCATTTTCTCGAAAACTACTTATCGCACGACATATCTAAATACAGTTCTGAACTCGCAAAACAAACACGAATTCAGTGAGATACTAATTATTACAATCGGAAATACTTCGAAAATCCCGATTTTTACCTGACCTCCCTCGGAAGAAACTCATTTTCTCGAAAACTATTTATCGCAGGGCATATCTAAATACAGTTCTGAACTCGCAAAACAAACACAAATTCAAAAAAATCACGAATTTTACCTGACCTCCCTCGGAAGATACTCATTTTCTCGAAAACTACTTATAGCAGGACATATCTAAATACAGCTCGGAACTCGCAAAACAAACACTAATTCAGCGAGATACAAATTATTACAATCGGAGATACTTCGAAAATTACGATTTTTACCTGAAATCCCTCCGAAGATACTCATTTTCTAAAAAAACTACTTATCGCAGGACAAATCTAAATACAGTTCTGAACTCGCAAAACAAAAACGAATTCAGCTAGATACAAATTATTACAATGGGAGATACTCCGAAAATCACGATTTTTACCTGACCTCCCTCGGAAGATGCTCATTTTCTCGAAAACTATTTATCGCATTACATATCTAAATACAGTTCTGAACTCGCAAAACAAACACGAATTCAGCGAGATACAAATTATTACAATCGGAGATACTTCGAAAATCCCGATTTTTACCTGACCTCCCTCGGAAGATACTCATTTTCTCGAAAACTACTTATCGCACGACATATCTAAATACAGTTCTGAACTCGCAAAACAAACACGAATTCAGCGAGATACTAATTATTACAATCGGAAATACTTCGAAAATCCCGATTTTTACCTGACCTCCCTCCGAAGATACTCATTTTCTCGAAAACTATTTATCGCACGACATATCTAAATACAGTTCTGAACTCGCAAAACAAACACGAATGCAGCTAGATACTAATTATTACCATCGGAGATATTTCGAAAATTACGATTTTTACCTGAAATCCCTCGGAAGATACTCATTTTCTCGAAAACTACTTATCGCAGGACAAATCTAAATACAGTTCTGAACTCGCAAAACAAACACGAATTCAGCTAGATACAAACTATTACAATGGGAGATACTTCGAAAATCACGATTTTTACCTGACCTCCCTCGGAAGATACTCATTTTCTCGAAAACTATTTATCGCAGGACATATCTAAATACAGTTCTGAACTCGCAAAACAAACACGTATTCAGCGAGATACAAATTATTACAATCGGAGATACTTCGAAAATCCCGATTTTTACCTAACCTCACTCGGAAGGTACTCATTTTCTCGAAAACTTCTTATCGCACGACATATCTAAATACAGTTCTGAACTCGCAAAACAAACACGAATTCAGCGAGATACTAATTATTACAATCGGAAATACTTCGAAAATCCCGATTTTTACCTGACCTCCCTCGGAAGATACTCATTTTCTCGAAAACTATTTATCGCAGGACATATCTAAATACAGTTCTGAACTCGCAAAACAAACACGAATTCAGCGAGATACTAATTATTACAATCGGAAATACTTCGAAAATCAGCGAGATATTAATTATTACAATCGGAGGTACTTCGAAAATCCCGATATTAACCTGACCTCCCTCAGAAGATACTCATTTTCTCGAAAACTACTTACCGCATAACATATCTAAATACAGTTCTGAACTCGCAAAATAAACACGAATTCAGCGAGATACTAATTATTACAATCGGAAATACTTCGAAAATCAGCGAGATATTAATTATTACAATCGGAGGTACTTCGAAAATCCCGATTTTTACCTGACCTCCCTCAGAAGATACTCATTTTCTCGAAAACTACTTACCGCAGGACATATCTAAATACAGTTCTGAACTCGCAAAACAAACGCGAATTCAGCTAGATACAAATTATTACAATATGAGATACTTCGAAAATCACGATTTTTACCTGACCTCCCTCGGATGGTACTCATTTTCTCGAAAACTATTTATCGCAGGACATATCTAAATACAGTTCTGAACTCGCAAAACAAACACGAATTCAGCTAGATACAAATTATTACAATCGGAGATACTTCGAAAATTACGATTTTTACCTGAAATCCCTCCGAAGATACTCATTTTCTCGAAAACTACTTATCGCAGGACATATCTAAATACAGTTCTGAACTCGCAAAACAAACACGAATTCAGCGAGATACTAATTATTACAATCGGAAATACTTCGAAAATCCCGATTTTTACCTGACCTCCCTCGGAAGATACTCATTTTCTCGAAAACTATTTATCGCACGACATATCTAAATACAGTTCTGAACTCGCAAAACAAACACGAATTCAGCGAGATACTAATTATTACAATCGGAAATACTTCGAAAATCCCGATTTTTACCTGACCTCCCTCGGAAGATACTCATTTTCTCGAAAACTATTTATCGCAGGACATATCTAAGTACAGTTCTGAACTCGCAAAATAAACACGAATTCAGCGAGATATTAATTATTACAATCGGAAGTACTTCGAAAATCCCGATTTTTACCTGACCTCCCTCGGAAGATACTCATTTTCTCGAAAACTACTTATCGCACGACATATCTAAATACAGTTCTGAACTCGCAAAACAAACACGAATTCAGCGAGATACTAATTATTACAATCGGAAATACTTCGAAAATCCCGATTTTTACCTGACCTCCCTCGGAAGATACTCATTTTCTCGAAAACTATTTATCGCAGGACATATCTAAGTACAGTTCTGAACTCGCAAAATAAACACGAATTCAGCGAGATATTAATTATTACAATCGGAAGTACTTCGAAAATCCCGATTTTTAAATGACCTCCCTCAGAAGATACTCATTTTCTCGAAAACTACTTATCGCAGGACAAATCTAAATACAGTTCTGAACTCGCAAAACAAACACGAATTCAGCTAGATACAAATTATTACAATGGGAGATACTTCGAAAATCCCGATTTTTACCTGACCTCCATTGGAAGATACTCATTTTCTCGAAAACTACTTATCACAGGACATATCTAAATACAGTTCGGAACTCGCAAAACAAACACTAATTCAGCGAGATACAAATTATTACAATCGGAGATACTTCGAAAATTACGATTTTTACCTGAAATCCCTCCGAAGATACTCATTTTCTAAAAATACTACTTATCGCAGGACAAATCTAAATACAGTTCTGAACTCGCAAAACAAAAACGAATTCAGCTAGATACAAATTATTACAATGGGAGATACTTCGAAAATCACGATTTTTACCTGACCTCCCTCGGAAGATACTCATTTTCTCGAAAACTACTTATCGCAGGACATATCTAAATACAGTTCTGAACTCGCAAAACAAACACGAATTCAGCGAGATACAAATTATTACAATCGGAGATACTTCGAAAATCCCGATTTTTACCTGACCTCCCTCGGAAGATACTCATTTTCTCGAAAACTGCTTATCGCAGGACAAATCTAAATACAGTTCTGAACTCGCAAAACAAACACGAATTCGGCGGGATACAAATTATTACAATCGGAGACACTTCGAAAATCCCGATTTTTACCTGTCCTCCATTGGAAGATACTCATTTTCTCGAAAACCACTTATCACAGGACATATTTAAATACAGTTCCGAACTCGCAAAACAAACACGAATTCAGCGAGATAAAAATTATTACAATCGGAGATACTTCGAAAATCCACATTTTTACCTGACCTCCCTCGGAAGATACTCATTTTCTCGAAAACTACTTATCGCACGACATATCTAAATACAGTTCTGAACTCGCAAAACAAACACGAATTCAGCGAGATACTAATTATTACAATCGGAAATACTTCGAAAATCCCGATTTTTACCTGACCTCCCTCGGAAGATACTCATTTTCTCGAAAACTATTTATCGCAGGGCATATCTAAATACAGTTCTGTACTCGCAAAACAAACACAAATTCAAAAAAATCACGAATTTTACCTGACCTCCCTCGGAAGATACTCATTTTCTCGAAAACTATTTATCGCATTACATATCTAAATACAGTTCTGAACTCGCAAAACAAACACGAATTCAGCGAGATACAAATTATTACAATCGGAGATACTTCGAAAATCCCGATTTTTACCTGACCTCCCTCGGAAGATACTCATTTTCTCGAAAACTACTTATCGCACGACATATCTAAATACAGTTCTGAACTCGCAAAACAAACACGAATTCAGCGAGATACTAATTATTCCAATCGGAAATACTTCGAAAATCCCGATTTTTACCTGACCTCCCTCGGAAGATACTCATTTTCTCGAAAACTATTTATCGCAGGACATATCTAAATACAGTTCTGAACTCGCAAAATAAACACGAATTCAGCGAGATATTAATTATTACAATCGGAAGTACTTCGAAAATCCCGATTTTTAAATGACCTCCATCAGAAGATACTCATTTTCTCGAAAACTACTTATCGCAGGACAAATCTAAATACAGTTCTGAACTCGCAAAACAAACACGAATTCAGCTAGATACAAATTATTACAATGGGAGATACTTCGAAAATCACGATTTTTACCTGACCTCCCTCGGAAGATACTCATTTTCTCGAAAACTACTTATCGCAGGACATATCTAAATACAGTTCTGAACTCGCAAAACAAACACGAATTCAGCTAGATACAAATTATTACAATATGAGATACTTCGAAAATCATGATTTTTACCTGACCTCCCTCGGAAGGTACCCATTTACAACAAATCTAAATACAGTTCTGAACTCGCAAAACAAACAGGAATTCAGCTAGATACAAATTATTACAATGGGAGATACTTCGAAAATCACGATTTTTACCTGACCTCCCTCGGAAGAAACTCATTTTCTCGAAAACTACTTACCGCAGGACATATCTAAATACAGTTCGGAACTCGCAAAACAAACACTAATTCAGCGAGATACAAATTATTACAATCGGAGATACTTCGAAAATTACGATTTTTACCTGAAATCCCTCCGAAGATACTCATTTTCTCGAAAACTACTTATCGCAGGACATATCTAAATACAGTTCTGAACTCGCAAAACAAACACGAATTCAGCGAGATACTAATTATTACAATCGGAAATACTTCGAAAATCCCGATTTTTACCTGACCTCCCTCGGAAGATACTCATTTTCTCGAAAACTATTTATCGCACGACATATCTAAATACAGTTCTGAACTCGCAAAACAAACACGAATTCAGCGAGATATTAATTATTACAATCGGAAATACTTCGAAAATCCCGATTTTTACCTGACCTCCCTCGGAAGATACTCATTTTCTCGAAAACTATTTATCGCAGGACATATCTAAGTACAGTTCTGAACTCGCAAAATAAACACGAATTCAGCGAGTTATTAATTATTACAATCGGAAGTACTTCGAAAATCCCGATTTTTACCTGACCTCCCTCGGAAGATACTCATTTTCTCGAAAACTACTTATCGCACGACATATCTAAATACAGTTCTGAACTCGCAAAACAAACACGAATTCAGCGAGATACTAATTATTACAATCGGAAATACTTCGAAAATCCCGATTTTTACCTGACCTCCCTCGGAAGATACTCATTTTCTCGAAAACTATTTATCGCAGGACATATCTAAGTACAGTTCTGAACTCGCAAAATAAACACGAATTCAGCGAGATATTAATTATTACAATCGGAAGTACTTCGAAAATCCCGATTTTTAAATGACCTCCCTCAGAAGATACTCATTTTCTCGAAAACTACTTATCGCAGGACAAATCTAAATACAGTTCTGAACTCGCAAAACAAACACGAATTCAGCTAGATACAAATTATTACAATGGGAGATACTTCGAAAATCCCGATTTTTACCTGACCTCCATTGGAAGATACTCATTTTCTCGAAAACTACTTATCACAGGACATATCTAAATACAGTTCGGAACTCGCAAAACAAACACTAATTCAGCGAGATACAAATTATTACAATCGGAGATACTTCGAAAATTACGATTTTTACCTGAAATATCTCCGAAGATACTCATTTTCTAAAAATACTACTTATCGCAGGACAAATCTAAATACAGTTCTGAACTCGCAAAACAAAAACGAATTCAGCTAGATACAAATTATTACAATGGGAGATACTTCGAAAATCACGATTTTTACCTGACCTCCCTCGGAAGATACTCATTTTCTCGAAAACTACTTATCGCAGGACACATCTAAATACAGTTCTGAACTCGCAAAACAAACACGAATTCAGCGAGATACAAATTATTACAATCGGAGATACTTCGAAAATCCCGATTTTTACCTGACCTCCCTCGGAAGATACTCATTTTCTCGAAAACTGCTTATCGCAGGACAAATCTAAATACAGTTCTGAACTCGCAAAACAAACACGAATTCGGCGGGATACAAATTATTACAATCGGAGATACTTCGAAAATCCCGATTTTTACCTGTCCTCCATTGGAAGATACTCATTTTCTCGAAAACTACTTATCACAGGACATATTTAAATACAGTTCCGAACTCGCAAACAAACACGAATTCAGCGAGATAAAAATTATTACAATCGGATATACTTCGAAAATCCACATTTTTACCTGACCTCCCTCGGAAGATACTCATTTTCTCGAAAACTACTTATCGCACGACATATCTAAATACAGTTCTGAACTCGCAAAACAAACACGAATTCAGCGAGATACTAATTATTACAATCGGAAATACTTCGAAAATCCCGATTTTTACCTGACCTCCCTCGGAAGATACTCATTTTCTCGAAAACTATTTATCGCAGGGCATATCTAAATACAGTTCTGTACTCGCAAAACAAACACAAATTCAAAAAAATCACGAATTTTACCTGACCTCCCTCGGAAGATACTCATTTTCTTCGAAAACTATTTATCGCATTACATATCTAAATACAGTTCTGAACTCGCAAAACAAACACGAATTCAGCGAGATACAAATTATTACAATCGGAGATACTTCGAAAATCCCGATTTTTACCTGACCTCCCTCGGAAGATACTCATTTTCTCGAAAACTACTTATCGCACGACATATCTAAATACAGTTCTGAACTCGCAAAACAAACACGAATTCAGCGAGATACTAATTATTCCAATCGGAAATACTTCGAAAATCCCGATTTTTACCTGACCTCCCTCGGAAGATACTCATTTTCTCGAAAACTATTTATCGCAGGACATATCTAAATACAGTTCTGAACTCGCAAAATAAACACGAATTCAGCGAGATATTAATTATTACAATCGGAAATACTTCGAAAATCCCGATTTTTACCTGACCTCCCTCGGAAGATACTCATTTCTCGAAAACTATTTATCGCAGGACATATCTAAGTACAGTTCTGAACTCGCAAAATAAACACGAATTCAGCGAGTTATTAATTATTACAATCGGAAGTACTTCGAAATCCCGATTTTTACCTGACCTCCCTCGGAAGATACTCATTTTCTCGAAAACTACTTATCGCACGACATATCTAAATACAGTTCTGAACTCGCAAAACAAACACGAATTCAGCGAGATACTAATTATTACAATCGGAAATACTTCGAAAATCCCGATTTTTACCTGACCTCCCTCGGAAGATACTCATTTTCTCGAAAACTATTTATCGCAGGACATATCTAAGTACAGTTCTG
>CAUJBT010000206.1:0-5000 GCA_963082735.1 Pocota personata
TAATAATAATAATAATAATAATAATAATAATAATAATAATAATAATAATAATAATAATAATAATAATAATAATAATAATAATAATAATAATAATAATAATAATAATAATAATAATAATAATAATAATAATAATAATAATAATAATAATAATAATAATAATAATAATAATAATAATAATAATAATAATAATAATAATAATAATAATAATAATAATAATAATAATAATAATAATAATAATAATAATAATAATAATAATAATAATAATAATAATAATAATAATAATAATAATAATAATAATAATAATAATAATAATAATAATAATAATAATAATAATAATAATAATAATAATAATAATAATAATAATAATAATAATAATAATAATAATAATATAATAATAATAATAATAATAATAATAATAATAATAATAATAATAATAATAATAATAATAATAATAATAATAATAATAATAATAATAATAATAATAATAATAATAATAATAATAATTGTTACAACCCTGACTTCTTCCGATCTCTCCACACACCACGATCTCGCCTGAATACACCCATTTGAAAAAAGGACAGCTGGTATGACCGGAAGCTTGACAACATTTTTCTTTGATTGCTTTTTTTGCGATCTTGTGTCACGCGGTAACGAGGAAAAGGACAAGAATTTGTAATTTCTCTCTAAAGATTTACTAAATAATAAAGAGTTTGTTTCTTAAATTGAGGAAATTGTTCAAATTTAATTGAAGTTGCCTAAGTGTGGCAACATTTTACAAATTCTTTCTACCGAATGAGCACAAGCATGGTTAACGAGAAGTCACCGCAGTACAACGACGTGGATGGATACAACTGCAAGGCATGTCCAGGACCAGATTCTGAATGTGATATGGTGCAGTGCGACATGTGCAAATCTTGGTACCATTTCACTTGCGCTGGGGTTAACATGTCCGTTAATGAAAGAGCTTGGTTATGCAGCACATGCCTCGGTGAAACAACAACACTTGCAGCTGTCAATCTCACGAGTGATGCTGAGCCAGCATCAGAGCGCCGTGCACAGGTAGCCCCAATAATTATGAACATCCCAGTGGCACTGCCTCAGCGATCATCCAATCAAGACCATACCTCCAATATCACAAAGTCATCGAAGTCGTCAGGGTCATCAACTGTGATACGTTATCAACTCGAGCTGCAAAAACTAGAAGAGGAAAGAACCATGCAAGAAAGGCGAGACCGAGAATATATCGATAAAAAATACACGATCTTAAATCAGTTGGCCAATGAGTCGTCCGAAGGAGAAGAAGAGGAAGAAGCAGATCCAGCTCAAATTAGAGGTAAGGTGAATAATTGGCTTACTACTAAAAGCTCCACTCAGCAGGAAGAAGCTCTCTCTCAAACGGAGCAACGCATTTCCACTCGCCTCAAGGTTAGCAAAACTTGGATGGGAACTGCTACCAATCAACTGTGCGCTAACACACATCCGGGTTCATCCATCTCTGGCAACGTGTTACAACACCCCTCCTCGATGAACCCCACCGTACAAAGGCAACAGTGCGCAAACATACATGGTGGCCCATTTATCTCAAGCGTACATGGTAAAGTGTTGCAACATGCTGCCTCATCGAACCCCACCGCCCAGAAACAGCAGTCAGGTTCTAATTCGCAGCCGCATAAAACATGTACCTTGCCAAAGGCTCAACAGCAACCAGTTTTTAAACCAACACTGCCGAACCAACCAACTTCCACACAGGAGTTACTCAGCGACACAGCTTTGCCCTGGAACGATCCAATGGCCTTACAAGAAGTCACATCGCTGCTCGCCATCTAATCTCACGTGATCTTCAGAGTTCCGATGAAAATCCCGAATTCTGGCCACTATTCATATCAAATTTCGACCGCACCACGCAGCTCTGTGGCTTCTCGGATGAGGAGAATCTTATACGACTACAGAAAGCGTTAAAAGGCAAAGCTTTAGACGCTGTTAGATCTCTGTTAATCCAACCACGCTGTGTGACTAGAGTCATCGACACACTCAAGATGTTATTTGGAAGACCGGAGTTGATTGTACACACACTTTTACATAGGGTTAATGCAATGCCTCCTCCAAAGGCCGAAAAGCTGGACGGTATAGTCAACTTCGCCGTTACGGTCCAAAATCTCTGCGCCACAATGGAGGCGTCAGGGCTAGAGAGTCACTTAAACAACCCGACTTTGTTACAGGAACTGGTGGAGAAGCTACCGCCTGCTATCCGTTTGAATTGGGCAATGTACAAACAAACACTAGCGGTGTGTACTTTATCAGAATTCAGCAGTTGGCTTCTTTGTGTAGCTGAAGCCGCAAACGGGATACTTATTCCAAATGCTTCGCACGCAGGGGAAGTAAAAGCTCATTCTCGGAGTGCTAAAGAGAAAGGTTTTCTACATGTGCATTCAACTGAAGTAGACAATAACAACAATGCCTCAAGCTCACCAGTCAAATACAGCTGTTGTTTTTGTCGCGGAAGATGTTCTTCTGTGGCTCTTTGTCAAAAGTTTGCTCAGGCCATCCGGGCAGCCAAGTAGGGGCAGCCAAGTAGGGGCAGCCAAGTAGGGGCAGCGGTAAGGGAAAATCAGCTGTGTCGTCAATGCCTACAGAAACACGGGAACTTTAAGTGTAAATCAATGGACATATGTGGGGAAAATAACTGTACCTATAAACATCATCGATTGCTCCACAATGATGAGAGGGATATGCCGAAATCACAACCACAGCAAAAACCCAATAGCCATTGCCACGATGAAGGGAAGAAGGTGAATGAAGTATTTCAACCGCCGCAGTATGATTCCAATACTCATTGTCACAACTCCGATTCCATTCTATTTCGCATAGTTCCTGTGATTCTGTACGGAAACAATAGTCAAGTGCAAACGTTTGCCTTTCTAGACGATGGCTCATCGCTTACTCTAATGGACGAGGAAATAGCCATGCAGTTAAATATTAAAGGTACAGCCCACCCGCTCTGCATTAGGTGGACTGGAGACACTCGACGATATGAATACGATTCCAAAATCATGAGCTTGCGAATTTCCGGCACTGGAGACAATGCTGTAAGGCTCAATCTCACGGATGTTCACACAGTCAAGAGTCTACAGCTACCTATACAGTCGTTGGATCCTGAGAAGCTGAAGGTGCAATATAAACATCTCCAAGGATTGCCCATTTCGCCTTACAATAACGCTCGGCCCCGTTTACTCATTGGCTTAAACAATCTTAAGCTAGGGTTTCCTTTACGGTGCAAGGAAGGCTCCTCTGATCAACCGGTCGCTGCCAAGACTAGGCTGCGGTGGGTAATTCATGGCAGTTGTTCAGATTCATCTTCCACGGGTCCACGCTCCCACGCCACCTTCCATCTTTGCGGATGTGAGCAAGAGAACAGCGATACGAATCTGCAGCAGCTCGTTAGAGATTTCATCAGTGGAGAAAACTTTGGAGTGTCACGTCCAAGGAACCTGTTGATGCCAACGGAGGAGAAGCGTGCGCTTGAGTTGCTAAATACCTACACTCGCAGAGTAGATGGCCGCTACGAAACAGCTCTGCTCTGGAAGTATAGCGACGTTCAAATGCCAGATAGTTTTCCAATGGCTATAAAACGCTTTTTGTGCCTTCGTAAACGCATGAATAGAGATCCGCAGTCGGCCGCCGCTATGAAGGAGAAAATCGAAGACTACGTTGCCAAAGGCTATGTAAGGAAGCTATCTTCTGAAGATGTGACAAAGCAAACCCGCTGTTGGTATCTACCTATCTTCCCTGTGCGGAACCCAAATAAACCAGGGAAACTACGAGTGGTCTGGGACGCAGCTGCCAAGGTGAAAGGAATGTCCCTCAATTCGGTTCTCTTAAAGGGGCCAGATCAACTTACCTCCTTGACGTCAGTTCTTTGCAAATTCAGGGAGAGGTCTATAGGCATCTGCGCTGATATTGCGGAGATGTTTCATCAGGTGCGAATCCGGCAAGCTGACCAACATTTCCAACGTTTCCTTTGGAGTAACAGCGACGTTAAGAATCCAGACGTTTATGTTATGAACGTTATGACATTTGGTGCGACGTGTTCACCTTGTTGCGCCCAATATATCAAGAACAAGAACGCCGAAGACTACGCAATGGATTTTCCCAAGGCAGTTCGATCAATTCTCGATAATCACTACGTCGATGACCTGATGGATAGCGTCGACACGGAAGAGGAAGCGATTAAGCTGGCAAAGGATATCCGATTCATCCATCGGCAAGGAGGTTTTCACATCCGCAACTGGATCTCTAACTCCCATAGGGTGTTGAAAGCATTACAAACAGATCCTACTGATCAGAAGAATTTGAATGTGGACGTTGAACTTGGCACGGAGAAGGTACTAGGCATGTGGTGGTGCACCGCCTCCGACTGCTTCATATACAAGCTGTCTTCTAATCCAAAACATAAAGCACTCATTTTCGGAAGACGCCGCCCAACCAAACGTGAAGTATTAAGAGTTTTGATGACTGTCTTCGATCCGCTGGGATTATTAGCGAACTACTTAATGTATGTGAAAGTACTTCTGCACATCGTATTCTGCAGTACGCAACCAGAGATCGAACTACACATTTTCGTGGATGCCAGCGAAAATGGTTACGCTGCAGTGGCGTATGCTAGATTCAGCTCGAAAGGATCTGTGCAGTGCTCTCTTCTGGGAGCTAAAACGAAGGTGGCTCCGCTTAAAATACTCCCCATCCCGAGACTGGAGTTACAGGCAGCCCTGCTAGGCGCTCGATTGGCTAAGAGTATAACCGCCTCCCACTCCATTGTTTTCCAGAAACGTATCTTTTGGACGGACTCGAAAGTGATGCTGAGTTGGCTGCGGTCGGATCATCGCAAATACCGTCAGTTCGTCGCCTTTCGCGTTAGCGAAATACTCGACCTCACAGAACTGGGTGAGGGGCACTGGATTCCTACAAAACTCAATGTGGCTGATGAGGGCACTAAGTGGCAA
>CAUJBT010000206.1:10000-55000 GCA_963082735.1 Pocota personata
GGATATGTTCCAGAGGTCTGGTCCTAAGATCGATCCCTGCGCTGCGCCTGATTTCACTTGCTTTCTTCGCGGGCCTTCTGTAGTCTCGTAAAGCAGCTCTCGGTCCCTGAGATAGTCCTTCACCATCCACAGGAGATATGCTGGAATGTGGAACCTCCGTTCGAGAGCGTCCAGTATATCGCTCCACCTGGCTGAGTTGAAGGCATTCCGTACGTCCAGGGTTGCCAGCAAGACGATCTTCCTAGAGTAGTGGTTTCCCTGATGGGCAATTTGGGCGGCGTTCACTACTTCCTTTACGGCTCCAATCGTAGAACGGCCTTTCCGGAAACCGTACTGCCTCTCTGACAGATCGCCTGACGTTTGTAGTGCCGCTATAAGCCGTGGCTTAAGTAGCTTTTCCAAGAGTTTCCCCGCGGTGTCTAGCATGCACAGAGGCCTGTATGCCGATGGGGAATCCGGATCTCCCTTGCTTTTGCTGATAAGCGGATCTCCCTTGCTTTTGCTGATAAGCACCAAGCGTTGTTTCTTCCAGCTCTTGGGAAAGATGTCTTCCTCGAAGAGGCTGTTAAACATGTTCAGCAGTAAGTGCGGGCATGTTTGGGCGGTCACTTTGATTACTTCTGTGGGAATTCCGTCGGGGCCGGGGGCTCTTCTATTTTGCAGGGACTGCACCGCTATGTTCAACTCTTCTTCGCTGAAAGCTGGAATTTCTTGTCGTTGGGCCGGTGTGAAGTCGGGTGGCCTGACCGGATGAGTTCGGAAGAGTGTGTCCACGATGCGCTCCATCTTTCCTTCACTGAGGACAGGGGGTGCCATCTGAGCTCCGAGTTTCCGCGTTACGATCTTGTAGCCTAGTCCCCAGGGGTCACTATTGACGTCTCGGCGGAGATCCTCCCACTTTTGTTAATAATAATAATAATAATAATAATAATAATAATAATAATAATAATAATAATAATAATAATAATAATAATAATAATAATAATAATAATAATAATAATAATAATAATAATAATAATAATAATAATAATAATAATAATAATAATAATAATAATAATAATAATAATAATAATAATAATAATAATAATAATAATAATAATAATAATAATAATAATAATAATAATAATAATAATAATAATAATAATAATAATAATAATAATAATAATAATAATAATAATAATAATAATAATAATAATAATAATAATAATAATATAATAATAATAATAATAATAATAATAATAATAATAATAATAATAATAATAATAATAATAATAAATAATAATAATAATAATAATAATAATAATAATAATAATAATAATAATAATAATAATAATAATAATAATAATAATAATAATAATAATAATAATAATAATAATAATAATAATAATAATAATAATAATAATATAATAATAATAATAATAATAATAATAATAATAATAATAATAATAATAATAATAATAATAATAATAATAATAATAATAATAATAATAATAATAATAATAATAATAATAATAATAATAATAATAATAATAATAATAATAATAATAATAATAATAATAATAATAATAATAATAATAATAATAATAATAATAATAATAATAATAATAATAATAATAATAATAATAATAATAATAATAATAATAATAATAATAATAATAATAATAATAATAATAATAATAATAATAATAATAATAATAATATAATAATAATAATAATAATAATAATAATAATAATAATAATAATAATAATAATAATAATAATAATAATAATAATAATAATAATAATAATAATAATAATAATAATAATAATAATAATAATAATAATAATAATAATAATAATAATAATAATAATAATAATAATAATAATAATAATAATAATAATAATAATAATAATAATAATAATAATAATAATAATAATAATAATAATAATAATAATAATAATAATAATAATAATAATAATAATAATAATAATAATAATAATAATAATAATAATAATAATAATAATAATAATAATAATAATAATAATAATAATAATAATAATAATAATAATAATAATAATAATAATAATAATAATAATAATAATAATAATAATAATAATAATAATAATAATAATAATAATAATAATAATAATATAATAATAATAATAATAATAATAATAATAATAATAATAATAATAATAATAATAATAATAATAATAATAATAATAATAATAATAATAATAATAATATAATAATAATAATATAATAATAATAATAATAATAATAATAAAATAATAATAATAATAATAATAATAATAATAATAATAATAATAATAATAATAATAATAATAATAATAATAATAATAATAATAATAATAATAATAATAATAATAATAATAATAATAATAATAATAATAATAATAATAATAATAATAATAATAATAATAATAATAATAATAATAATAATAATAATAATAATAATAATAATAATAATAATAATAATAATAATAATAATAATAATAATAATAATAATAATAATAATAATAATAATAATAATAATAATAATAATAATAATAATAATAATAATAATAATAATAATAATAATAATATAATAATAATAATAATAATAATAATAATAATAATAATAATAAATAATAATAATAATAATAATAATAATAATAATAATAATAATAATAATAATAATAATAATAATAATAATAATAATAATAATAATAATAATAATAATAATAATAATAATAATAATAATAATAATAATAATAATAATAATAATAATAATAATAATAATAATAATAATAATAATAATAATAATATAATAATAATAATAATAATAATAATAATAATAATAATATAATAATAATAATAATAATAATAATAATAATATAATAATAATAATAATAATAATAATAATAATAATAATAATAATAATAATATAATAATAATAATAATAATAATAATAATAATAATAATAATAATAATAATAATAATAATAATAATAATAATAATAATAATAATAATAATAATAATAATAATAATAATAATAATAATAATAAATAATAATAATAATAATAATATATAATAATAATAATAATAATAATAATAATAATAATAATAATAATAATAATAATAATAATATAATAATAATAATAATAATAATAATAATAATAATAATAATAATAATAATAATAATAATAATAATAATAATAATAATAATAATAATAATAATAATAATAATAATAATAATAATAATAATAATAATAATAATATAATAATAATAATAATAATAATAATAATAATAATAATAATAATAATAATAATAATAATAATAATAATAATAATAATAATAATAATAATAATAATAATAATAATAATAATAATAATAATAATAATAATAATAATAATAATAATAATAATAATAATAATAATAATAATAATAATAATAATAATAATAATAATAATAATAATAATAATAATAATAATAATAATAATAATAATAATAATAATAATAATAATAATAATAATAATAATAATAATAATAATAATAATAATAATAATAATAATAATAATAATAATAATAATAATAATAATAATAATAATAATAATAATAATAATAATAATAATAATAATAATAATAATAATAATAATAATAATAATAATAATAATAATAATAATAATAATAATAATAATAATAATAATAATAATAATAATAATAATAATAATAATAATAATAATAATAATAATAATAATAATAATAATAATAATAATAATAATAATAATAATAATAATAATAATAATAATAATAATAATAATAATAATAATAATAATAATAATAATAATAATAATAATAATAATAATAATAATAATAATAATAATAATAATAATAATAATAATAATAATAATAATAATAATAATAATAATAATAATAATAATAATAATAATAATAATAATAATAATAATAATAATAATAATAATAATAATAATAATAATAATAATAATAATAATAATAATAATAATAATAATAATAATAATAATAATAATAATAATAATAATAATAATAATAATAATAATAATAATAATAATAATAATAATAATAATAATAATAATAATAATAATAATAATAATAATAATAATAATAATAATAATAATAATAATAATAATAATAATAATAATAATAATAATAATAATAATAATAATAATAATAATAATAATAATAATAATAATAATAATAATAATAATAATAATAATAATAATAATAATAATAATAATAATAATAATAATAATAATAATAATAATAATAATAATAATAATAATAATAATAATAATAATAATAATAATAATAATAATAATAATAATAATAATAATAATAATAATAATAATAATAATAATAATAATAATAATAATAATAATAATAATAATAATAATAATAATAATAATAATAATAATAATAATAATAATAATAATAATAATAATAATAATAATAATAATAATAATAATAATAATAATAATAATAATAATAATAATAATAATAATAATAATAATAATAATAATAATAATAATAATAATAATAATAATAATAATAATAATAATAATAATAATAATAATAATAATAATAATAATAATAATAATAATAATAATAATAATAATAATAATAATAATAATAATAATAATAATAATAATAATAATAATAATAATAATAATAATAATAATAATAATAATAATAATAATAATAATAATAATAATAATAATAATAATAATAATAATAATAATAATAATAATAATAATAATAATAATAATAATAATAATAATAATAATAATAATAATAATAATAATAATAATAATAATAATAATAATAATAATAATAATAATAATAATAATAATAATAATAATAATAATAATAATAATAATAATAATAATAATAATAATAATAATAATAATAATAATAATAATAATAATAATAATAATAATAATAATAATAATAATAATAATAATAATAATAATAATAATAATAATAATAATAATAATAATAATAATAATAATAATAATAATAATAATAATAATAATAATAATAATAATAATAATAATAATAATAATAATAATAATAATAATAATAATAATAATAATAATAATAATAATAATAATAATAATAATAATAATAATAATAATAATAATAATAATAATAATAATAATAATAATAATAATAATAATAATAATAATAATAATAATAATAATAATAATAATAATAATAATAATAATAATAATAATAATAATAATAATAATAATAATAATAATAATAATAATAATAATAATAATAATAATAATAATAATAATAATAATAATAATAATAATAATAATAATAATAATAATAATAATAATAATAATAATAATAATAATAATAATAATAATAATAATAATAATAATAATAATAATAATAATAATAATAATAATAATAATAATAATAATAATAATAATAATAATAATAATAATAATAATAATAATAATAATAATAATAATAATAATAATAATAATAATAATAATAATAATAATAATAATAATAATAATAATAATAATAATAATAATAATAATAATAATAATAATAATAATAATAATAATAATAATAATAATAATAATAATAATAATAATAATAATAATAATAATAATAATAATAATAATAATAATAATAATAATAATAATAATAATAATAATAATAATAATAATAATAATAATAATAATAATAATAATAATAATAATAATAATAATAATAATAATAATAATAATAATAATAATAATAATAATAATAATAATAATAATAATAATAATAATAATAATAATAATAATAATAATAATAATAATAATAATAATAATAATAATAATAATAATAATAATAATAATAATAATAATAATAATAATAATAATAATAATAATAATAATAATAATAATAATAATAATAATAATAATAATAATAATAATAATAATAATAATAATAATAATAATAATAATAATAATAATAATAATAATAATAATAATAATAATAATAATAATAATAATAATAATAATAATAATAATAATAATAATAATAATAATAATAATAATAATAATAATAATAATAATAATAATAATAATAATAATAATAATAATAATAATAATAATAATAATAATAATAATAATAATAATAATAATAATAATAATAATAATAATAATAATAATAATAATAATAATAATAATAATAATAATAATAATAATAATAATAATAATAATAATAATAATAATAATAATAATAATAATAATAATAATAATAATAATAATAATAATAATAATAATAATAATAATAATAATAATAATAATAATAATAATAATAATAATAATAATAATAATAATAATAATAATAATAATAATAATAATAATAATAATAATAATAATAATAATAATAATAATAATAATAATAATAATAATAATAATAATAATAATAATAATAATAATAATAATAATAATAATAATAATAATAATAATAATAATAATAATAATAATAATAATAATAATAATAATAATAATAATAATAATAATAATAATAATAATAATAATAATAATAATAATAATAATAATAATAATAATAATAATAATAATAATAATAATAATAATAATAATAATAATAATAATAATAATAATAATAATAATAATAATAATAATAATAATAATAATAATAATAATAATAATAATAATAATAATAATAATAATAATAATAATAATAATAATAATAATAATAATAATAATAATAATAATAATAATAATAATAATAATAATAATAATAATAATAATAATAATAATAATAATAATAATAATAATAATAATAATAATAATAATAATAATAATAATAATAATAATAATAATAATAATAATAATAATAATAATAATAATAATAATAATAATAATAATAATAATAATAATAATAATAATAATAATAATAATAATAATAATAATAATAATAATAATAATAATAATAATAATAATAATAATAATAATAATAATAATAATAATAATAATAATAATAATAATAATAATAATAATAATAATAATAATAATAATAATAATAATAATAATAATAATAATAATAATAATAATAATAATAATAATAATAATAATAATAATAATAATAATAATAATAATAATAATAATAATAATAATAATAATAATAATAATAATAATAATAATAATAATAATAATAATAATAATAATAATAATAATAATAATAATAATAATAATAATAATAATAATAATAATAATAATAATAATAATAATAATAATAATAATAATAATAATAATAATAATAATAATAATAATAATAATAATAATAATAATAATAATAATAATAATAATAATAATAATAATAATAATAATAATAATAATAATAATAATAATAATAATAATAATAATAATAATAATAATAATAATAATAATAATAATAATAATAATAATAATAATAATAATAATAATAATAATAATAATAATAATAATAATAATAATAATAATAATAATAATAATAATAATAATAATAATAATAATAATAATAATAATAATAATAATAATAATAATAATAATAATAATAATAATAATAATAATAATAATAATAATAATAATAATAATAATAATAATAATAATAATAATAATAATAATAATAATAATAATAATAATAATAATAATAATAATAATAATAATAATAATAATAATAATAATAATAATAATAATAATAATAATAATAATAATAATAATAATAATAATAATAATAATAATAATAATAATAATAATAATAATAATAATAATAATAATAATAATAATAATAATAATAATAATAATAATAATAATAATAATAATAATAATAATAATAATAATAATAATAATAATAATAATAATAATAATAATAATAATAATAATAATAATAATAATAATAATAATAATAATAATAATAATAATAATAATAATAATAATAATAATAATAATAATAATAATAATAATAATAATAATAATAATAATAATAATAATAATAATAATAATAATAATAATAATAATAATAATAATAATAATAATAATAATAATAATAATAATAATAATAATAATAATAATAATAATAATAATAATAATAATAATAATAATAATAATAATAATAATAATAATAATAATAATAATAATAATAATAATAATAATAATAATAATAATAATAATAATAATAATAATAATAATAATAATAATAATAATAATAATAATAATAATAATAATAATAATAATAATAATAATAATAATAATAATAATAATAATAATAATAATAATAATAATAATAATAATAATAATAATAATAATAATAATAATAATAATAATAATAATAATAATAATAATAATAATAATAATAATAATAATAATAATAATAATAATAATAATAATAATAATAATAATAATAATAATAATAATAATAATAATAATAATAATAATAATAATAATAATAATAATAATAATAATAATAATAATAATAATAATAATAATAATAATAATAATAATAATAATAATAATAATAATAATAATAATAATAATAATAATAATAATAATAATAATAATAATAATAATAATAATAATAATAATAATAATAATAATAATAATAATAATAATAATAATAATAATAATAATAATAATAATAATAATAATAATAATAATAATAATAATAATAATAATAATAATAATAATAATAATAATAATAATAATAATAATAATAATAATAATAATAATAATAATAATAATAATAATAATAATAATAATAATAATAATAATAATAATAATAATAATAATAATAATAATAATAATAATAATAATAATAATAATAATAATAATAATAATAATAATAATAATAATAATAATAATAATAATAATAATAATAATAATAATAATAATAATAATAATAATAATAATAATAATAATAATAATAATAATAATAATAATAATAATAATAATAATAATAATAATAATAATAATAATAATAATAATAATAATAATAATAATAATAATAATAATAATAATAATAATAATAATAATAATAATAATAATAATAATAATAATAATAATAATAATAATAATAATAATAATAATAATAATAATAATAATAATAATAATAATAATAATAATAATAATAATAATAATAATAATAATAATAATAATAATAATAATAATAATAATAATAATAATAATAATAATAATAATAATAATAATAATAATAATAATAATAATAATAATAATAATAATAATAATAATAATAATAATAATAATAATAATAATAATAATAATAATAATAATAATAATAATAATAATAATAATAATAATAATAATAATAATAATAATAATAATAATAATAATAATAATAATAATAATAATAATAATAATAATAATAATAATAATAATAATAATAATAATAATAATAATAATAATAATAATAATAATAATAATAATAATAATAATAATAATAATAATAATAATAATAATAATAATAATAATAATAATAATAATAATAATAATAATAATAATAATAATAATAATAATAATAATAATAATAATAATAATAATAATAATAATAATAATAATAATAATAATAATAATAATAATAATAATAATAATAATAATAATAATAATAATAATAATAATAATAATAATAATAATAATAATAATAATAATAATAATAATAATAATAATAATAATAATAATAATAATAATAATAATAATAATAATAATAATAATAATAATAATAATAATAATAATAATAATAATAATAATAATAATAATAATAATAATAATAATAATAATAATAATAATAATAATAATAATAATAATAATAATAATAATAATAATAATAATAATAATAATAATAATAATAATAATAATAATAATAATAATAATAATAATAATAATAATAATAATAATAATAATAATAATAATAATAATAATAATAATAATAATAATAATAATAATAATAATAATAATAATAATAATAATAATAATAATAATAATAATAATAATAATAATAATAATAATAATAATAATAATAATAATAATAATAATAATAATAATAATAATAATAATAATAATAATAATAATAATAATAATAATAATAATAATAATAATAATAATAATAATAATAATAATAATAATAATAATAATAATAATAATAATAATAATAATAATAATAATAATAATAATAATAATAATAATAATAATAATAATAATAATAATAATAATAATAATAATAATAATAATAATAATAATAATAATAATAATAATAATAATAATAATAATAATAATAATAATAATAATAATAATAATAATAATAATAATAATAATAATAATAATAATAATAATAATAATAATAATAATAATAATAATAATAATAATAATAATAATAATAATAATAATAATAATAATAATAATAATAATAATAATAATAATAATAATAATAATAATAATAATAATAATAATAATAATAATAATAATAATAATAATAATAATAATAATAATAATAATAATAATAATAATAATAATAATAATAATAATAATAATAATAATAATAATAATAATAATAATAATAATAATAATAATAATAATAATAATAATAATAATAATAATAATAATAATAATAATAATAATAATAATAATAATAATAATAATAATAATAATAATAATAATAATAATAATAATAATAATAATAATAATAATAATAATAATAATAATAATAATAATAATAATAATAATAATAATAATAATAATAATAATAATAATAATAATAATAATAATAATAATAATAATAATAATAATAATAATAATAATAATAATAATAATAATAATAATAATAATAATAATAATAATAATAATAATAATAATAATAATAATAATAATAATAATAATAATAATAATAATAATAATAATAATAATAATAATAATAATAATAATAATAATAATAATAATAATAATAATAATAATAATAATAATAATAATAATAATAATAATAATAATAATAATAATAATAATAATAATAATAATAATAATAATAATAATAATAATAATAATAATAATAATAATAATAATAATAATAATAATAATAATAATAATAATAATAATAATAATAATAATAATAATAATAATAATAATAATAATAATAATAATAATAATAATAATAATAATAATAATAATAATAATAATAATAATAATAATAATAATAATAATAATAATAATAATAATAATAATAATAATAATAATAATAATAATAATAATAATAATAATAATAATAATAATAATAATAATAATAATAATAATAATAATAATAATAATAATAATAATAATAATAATAATAATAATAATAATAATAATAATAATAATAATAATAATAATAATAATAATAATAATAATAATAATAATAATAATAATAATAATAATAATAATAATAATAATAATAATAATAATAATAATAATAATAATAATAATAATAATAATAATAATAATAATAATAATAATAATAATAATAATAATAATAATAATAATAATAATAATAATAATAATAATAATAATAATAATAATAATAATAATAATAATAATAATAATAATAATAATAATAATAATAATAATAATAATAATAATAATAATAATAATAATAATAATAATAATAATAATAATAATAATAATAATAATAATAATAATAATAATAATAATAATAATAATAATAATAATAATAATAATAATAATAATAATAATAATAATAATAATAATAATAATAATAATAATAATAATAATAATAATAATAATAATAATAATAATAATAATAATAATAATAATAATAATAATAATAATAATAATAATAATAATAATAATAATAATAATAATAATAATAATAATAATAATAATAATAATAATAATAATAATAATAATAATAATAATAATAATAATAATAATAATAATAATAATAATAATAATAATAATAATAATAATAATAATAATAATAATAATAATAATAATAATAATAATAATAATAATAATAATAATAATAATAATAATAATAATAATAATAATAATAATAATAATAATAATAATAATAATAATAATAATAATAATAATAATAATAATAATAATAATAATAATAATAATAATAATAATAATAATAATAATAATAATAATAATAATAATAATAATAATAATAATAATAATAATAATAATAATAATAATAATAATAATAATAATAATAATAATAATAATAATAATAATAATAATAATAATAATAATAATAATAATAATAATAATAATAATAATAATAATAATAATAATAATAATAATAATAATAATAATAATAATAATAATAATAATAATAATAATAATAATAATAATAATAATAATAATAATAATAATAATAATAATAATAATAATAATAATAATAATAATAATAATAATAATAATAATAATAATAATAATAATAATAATAATAATAATAATAATAATAATAATAATAATAATAATAATAATAATAATAATAATAATAATAATAATAATAATAATAATAATAATAATAATAATAATAATAATAATAATAATAATAATAATAATAATAATAATAATAATAATAATAATAATAATAATAATAATAATAATAATAATAATAATAATAATAATAATAATAATAATAATAATAATAATAATAATAATAATAATAATAATAATAATAATAATAATAATAATAATAATAATAATAATAATAATAATAATAATAATAATAATAATAATAATAATAATAATAATAATAATAATAATAATAATAATAATAATAATAATAATAATAATAATAATAATAATAATAATAATAATAATAATAATAATAATAATAATAATAATAATAATAATAATAATAATAATAATAATAATAATAATAATAATAATAATAATAATAATAATAATAATAATAATAATAATAATAATAATAATAATAATAATAATAATAATAATAATAATAATAATAATAATAATAATAATAATAATAATAATAATAATAATAATAATAATAATAATAATAATAATAATAATAATAATAATAATAATAATAATAATAATAATAATAATAATAATAATAATAATAATAATAATAATAATAATAATAATAATAATAATAATAATAATAATAATAATAATAATAATAATAATAATAATAATAATAATAATAATAATAATAATAATAATAATAATAATAATAATAATAATAATAATAATAATAATAATAATAATAATAATAATAATAATAATAATAATAATAATAATAATAATAATAATAATAATAATAATAATAATAATAATAATAATAATAATAATAATAATAATAATAATAATAATAATAATAATAATAATAATAATAATAATAATAATAATAATAATAATAATAATAATAATAATAATAATAATAATAATAATAATAATAATAATAATAATAATAATAATAATAATAATAATAATAATAATAATAATAATAATAATAATAATAATAATAATAATAATAATAATAATAATAATAATAATAATAATAATAATAATAATAATAATAATAATAATAATAATAATAATAATAATAATAATAATAATAATAATAATAATAATAATAATAATAATAATAATAATAATAATAATAATAATAATAATAATAATAATAATAATAATAATAATAATAATAATAATAATAATAATAATAATAATAATAATAATAATAATAATAATAATAATAATAATAATAATAATAATAATAATAATAATAATAATAATAATAATAATAATAATAATAATAATAATAATAATAATAATAATAATAATAATAATAATAATAATAATAATAATAATAATAATAATAATAATAATAATAATAATAATAATAATAATAATAATAATAATAATAATAATAATAATAATAATAATAATAATAATAATAATAATAATAATAATAATAATAATAATAATAATAATAATAATAATAATAATAATAATAATAATAATAATAATAATAATAATAATAATAATAATAATAATAATAATAATAATAATAATAATAATAATAATAATAATAATAATAATAATAATAATAATAATAATAATAATAATAATAATAATAATAATAATAATAATAATAATAATAATAATAATAATAATAATAATAATAATAATAATAATAATAATAATAATAATAATAATAATAATAATAATAATAATAATAATAATAATAATAATAATAATAATAATAATAATAATAATAATAATAATAATAATAATAATAATAATAATAATAATAATAATAATAATAATAATAATAATAATAATAATAATAATAATAATAATAATAATAATAATAATAATAATAATAATAATAATAATAATAATAATAATAATAATAATAATAATAATAATAATAATAATAATAATAATAATAATAATAATAATAATAATAATAATAATAATAATAATAATAATAATAATAATAATAATAATAATAATAATAATAATAATAATAATAATAATAATAATAATAATAATAATAATAATAATAATAATAATAATAATAATAATAATAATAATAATAATAATAATAATAATAATAATAATAATAATAATAATAATAATAATAATAATAATAATAATAATAATAATAATAATAATAATAATAATAATAATAATAATAATAATAATAATAATAATAATAATAATAATAATAATAATAATAATAATAATAATAATAATAATAATAATAATAATAATAATAATAATAATAATAATAATAATAATAATAATAATAATAATAATAATAATAATAATAATAATAATAATAATAATAATAATAATAATAATAATAATAATAATAATAATAATAATAATAATAATAATAATAATAATAATAATAATAATAATAATAATAATAATAATAATAATAATAATAATAATAATAATAATAATAATAATAATAATAATAATAATAATAATAATAATAATAATAATAATAATAATAATAATAATAATAATAATAATAATAATAATAATAATAATAATAATAATAATAATAATAATAATAATAATAATAATAATAATAATAATAATAATAATAATAATAATAATAATAATAATAATAATAATAATAATAATAATAATAATAATAATAATAATAATAATAATAATAATAATAATAATAATAATAATAATAATAATAATAATAATAATAATAATAATAATAATAATAATAATAATAATAATAATAATAATAATAATAATAATAATAATAATAATAATAATAATAATAATAATAATAATAATAATAATAATAATAATAATAATAATAATAATAATAATAATAATAATAATAATAATAATAATAATAATAATAATAATAATAATAATAATAATAATAATAATAATAATAATAATAATAATAATAATAATAATAATAATAATAATAATAATAATAATAATAATAATAATAATAATAATAATAATAATAATAATAATAATAATAATAATAATAATAATAATAATAATAATAATAATAATAATAATAATAATAATAATAATAATAATAATAATAATAATAATAATAATAATAATAATAATAATAATAATAATAATAATAATAATAATAATAATAATAATAATAATAATAATAATAATAATAATAATAATAATAATAATAATAATAATAATAATAATAATAATAATAATAATAATAATAATAATAATAATAATAATAATAATAATAATAATAATAATAATAATAATAATAATAATAATAATAATAATAATAATAATAATAATAATAATAATAATAATAATAATAATAATAATAATAATAATAATAATAATAATAATAATAATAATAATAATAATAATAATAATAATAATAATAATAATAATAATAATAATAATAATAATAATAATAATAATAATAATAATAATAATAATAATAATAATAATAATAATAATAATAATAATAATAATAATAATAATAATAATAATAATAATAATAATAATAATAATAATAATAATAATAATAATAATAATAATAATAATAATAATAATAATAATAATAATAATAATAATAATAATAATAATAATAATAATAATAATAATAATAATAATAATAATAATAATAATAATAATAATAATAATAATAATAATAATAATAATAATAATAATAATAATAATAATAATAATAATAATAATAATAATAATAATAATAATAATAATAATAATAATAATAATAATAATAATAATAATAATAATAATAATAATAATAATAATAATAATAATAATAATAATAATAATAATAATAATAATAATAATAATAATAATAATAATAATAATAATAATAATAATAATAATAATAATAATAATAATAATAATAATAATAATAATAATAATAATAATAATAATAATAATAATAATAATAATAATAATAATAATAATAATAATAATAATAATAATAATAATAATAATAATAATAATAATAATAATAATAATAATAATAATAATAATAATAATAATAATAATAATAATAATAATAATAATAATAATAATAATAATAATAATAATAATAATAATAATAATAATAATAATAATAATAATAATAATAATAATAATAATAATAATAATAATAATAATAATAATAATAATAATAATAATAATAATAATAATAATAATAATAATAATAATAATAATAATAATAATAATAATAATAATAATAATAATAATAATAATAATAATAATAATAATAATAATAATAATAATAATAATAATAATAATAATAATAATAATAATAATAATAATAATAATAATAATAATAATAATAATAATAATAATAATAATAATAATAATAATAATAATAATAATAATAATAATAATAATAATAATAATAATAATAATAATAATAATAATAATAATAATAATAATAATAATAATAATAATAATAATAATAATAATAATAATAATAATAATAATAATAATAATAATAATAATAATAATAATAATAATAATAATAATAATAATAATAATAATAATAATAATAATAATAATAATAATAATAATAATAATAATAATAATAATAATAATAATAATAATATTTTATTTTTTTTTTTGCCTTGAGGATAGTGGAAATCGCTAATGCTCACGAGAAACAGGCCCGCTCTGTGTCAAGTAGTGTGGGACTTGTTACCCACTAAAAAACACCTTTAACCTCTTTCAACTTGACACCATCCACTCCGGGAACGCTTTCGTATTACTTCAGAGTGGTGTCGTTTTCTTTCCCTTCTTGGAACCGGCTTTTTCATAATTGTCTCCTGGTGCGGGTTCATCCTTTCTTGCCGGTGAGGCTTTTATCTGCTTTATGCTTTATCAACTTTCTGAGGGCATGCTTGCATCTTCCTCTCTCTTCTTGAATCTGAGTACCGTCTCGATGACGGTGGCGGCACTCGAAATCATCTTGTTTATGGCATTTTCTGGAGAGAAGTTGCCTATCTCCGACTCGAGTCTATTCCTCTGTACTGCCCATCTGCTACAGACAAAAAAGGTGTGGTAAGCGTCGTCTTCCAGTGAGTCGCCATCCCGGCAGGCTGCGCTCTCTGCTTTTCCCATCGTGCGGAGGTATCGGTTGAAGTAACCATGTCCAGTTAGGAACTGGGTGATGTAATAGTTTACTTCGCCGTGTTCTCGCTCCGTCCATGTGGCTACGTCACTGATTAGCCGCGCGGTCCACCTTCCCCTCATTTCAGTGTTCCACCTGCTTTGCCACTTTTGCTTGGTGATCTCCTTCGCTTCCGCCGCTGCCATTTCCCTTCCTGCTTCCGCCTTCTTGTCGTGGACGTACTTCCTCTCTGCCGCTAAGAGGTCGATGGGGTGTCACTCCCGCGACGACGAGAACGGCCGGTTCCGACACCGTGCGGTAAGAGCTTGCGATGCGCAGGGCTCCACGTCTGTGTACTGCTGCCATTTGTTTCCTGTACTTTTCTTGTTTAAACGCATCTGCCCATATTTCACATCCATACAGGAGAATGGCGTGCGTGATTGTCATGAGAAGCCTTCGCTTGCTTTCCGTTGGACCTCCAACATTTGCCATGAGTCTGCTAAGTGATGTGGTAACTTTAGCAGCCCGCTCGGATGTAGATTTAATTTGATTCCAGAAGGTGAGTTTGGAGTCGATAGCTATACCCAGATACTTCACTGCATGTTTGCTGGTGATCACTTCTGGTCCTACGTGGAAATCAACTTGCCTGGAGATATGTTTCCTTGTCAGCAGAACAATCTCTGTCTTTTCCGATGCAAGACTGAGACCATGGGTTACCATCCAGACGTAGACACGTCTCATGACTTGGTTAAGCTTTCTTCGTGCGTCCTCCGTATCTCTTGCAGTTATCACTGCGCCGATATCGTCCGCGTACCCAATCAAGAAAGTGTCGCTGGGCATTTCAATGCGGAGGATCCCATCGTAGAAGATGTTCCAGAGGTCGGGGCCGAGAATTGAGCCCTGCGCTGCACCTGCTGTGATTTGCTTTACTCGAGGCCCTTCTGTGGTAGCGTATGTTAGTCTCCTTTCACTGAGGTAGTCTTGGATAATGGAAAGTAGGTACTGTGGTATCCTGTAAGTCTCCTCAAGCGATTTCAACATATCTCTCCATCTGGCTGTGTTGAAGGCATTTCTCACGTCCAGAGTAACTAACACGACAATTTCTTTCGAGTAGTGGTTTCCCTGTTGAGCGGCTTGTACTGTTTTGACCACCTCCTCGATTGCCCCGATTGTTGAGTATCCTCTTCTAAATCCATGTTGTCTTTCGGATAGGTCTCCTGCTCTCTGGATTGCTGCGGTGAGCCGCGGTTTCAACAATTTTTCTAGGAGTTTTCCTGCCGTATCCAACATGCACAGCGGTCTGTAGGCTGAAGGGGAATCCGGTTGGCCTTTTCCTTTGCTGATTAGCACTAAATGTTGTGTCTTCCAGTCCTTAAAGAAAATCCCGTCTTCTAAACAGCTATTATACATGTTCAGAAGAAGCTGGAGGCAGGTCCGAGCGATGACTTTTAGCACTTCTGCTGGTATGCCGTCGGGTCCGGGGGCCTTCTTGTTTTGTAGCGTACTCGCTGCTAGCAACAACTCCTCTTCCGTGAACACCGGGACCTCTTGCTGTTGGATAGTAGAGATATCTTAGCGCGTAACTGGATGAGTTGGAAAGAGTGTATCCACTATCGTTTGCATTGTTTCTACATTCATGGGCTTCGTGGTCGATTGTGCGCCCAACTTGCGCATCACTACTTTGTAACCCAGTCCCCAGGGGTCGCAGTTTACGTCTTGGCGGAGTTCCTCCCACTTTTGTCTCTTGCTCGTATTGATGGCCCTCTTGAGCTCGGACTTTGCGTTCCTGAACTCTGCTAGTAGCTCTTCTGCTGTTTCAGCACGTCTTCTTCTTCCCCTGGTGACCTTGCGTCTAAGTTGTAAGCAAATTCTTCTTAGTACTGCAATCTCGGTGGTCCACCAGTATACTGGCTTCCTGCGCTCATTTATGTAGCTTGACCGTGGCATCGAGACGTTGCACGCTTGGCTGATAAGTTGCATCGTGGCTTCCGTTTTTGATTCCGCAGTACCCGCCATTTCCAGAATCGCCTCCTTCCCATTCTCAACTGTGTGAGTGAAGAGATCTACGTTGAGCCTATCTACCTTCCACTTTGGCGCTCGGCTCCAATTTGTCCGAGAAATGCGACGATCTATCTGTAGGTCAAAGACGATATACTGATGGTCACTTCCCGTGTAATCTTCGATGACCCTCCAGTTTAGAATATTTGCGGATATTAGCTCAGATGCAAGGGTTATATCAGGAATCGTTTCACCATATCCGGGTCGCCTGAATGTGGATGTGTTGCCGTGTTCCTCACGTTGAGCCCAAGTCTGGCGATCATCTCGAGGATTTGTCTTCCTCTCGAGTCCGTAGCAGGCATGCCCCACTCTACTGCCTTGGCATTAAAATCCCCCGCCACAATTACCGTACCCTCGGTTTCACGCACGGTGTCCTCAAGAGCGTTCAGTTTTTCTCGAAAGTCGCTAATATCTTCATTCGGCGTGAAGTAGCAGCTGACTATGGTGGTTGTTTCGAGTTTAACCCAGACAAAGCCTCTTTCTGCCCCATGAAGTTTTATCGGAACTGCTGTTGCGTCTGGTATCCATACAGCAGCTGTACCTGACAGGTCTGTAAACCAACCAGGTCCCTCTTTATTTTTATATTGCTCGCTAATGACGATAATATCTGCTTTTAGATCAAACCTTATTTGACTGAGGAGGTCATCGGCTGTGCGACTTCTGTGCAAGTTTCCTTGGAGTATTCGCATCATTGCAGGTTACTTTTCTTTGCTTTCTCTAGTTCCGTTCTGAACACCAGGCAGGAGCCTGATCCCGGCACGTGAGATAGTAAGTCTTGCTTTACCTTAAGTTCTGCACATAAACAACACTTTGCGCTTGCTTTGCATTCTGTTTTTTTGTGGCCATTTTCTCCGCAATTGAAACAAAGCCCTTGTTGCTTTCTATTCGGCCCTTTACACATTCTTTGCTGATGGCCGTACCCGAAGCATCTGAAACAGCGTGTTACTTCTAATCTGCGGCGGACTCTGCAGTACACCCAGCCAATTTTAATGCGGACGGATTTCAACAGTTCGTTTGCCGCTCGCGCGTTTAGATGAATTAAGGCCATTTTCTGGGATCTTCTGTTTGCCTTTAGCAGGATGACTTGAAGATCCAGGGAGGGGTCGTTGACTTTTAATTTGATGGCCTCCTCAATTTCCTGTTAGTTGTGAGCTCATCCATATCTCTAATTTCCAGGGCCGTCTTGTGCTCAAGATGTCGGATGTTAGCCTTTTCCCCCAAGATGGCTTTCAACGAGGAGCTAAATCTTTCTCTGCCTTTGGATTTAGGGCTAGTTCCAGGAGGACGTCGCCTGATTTTGTTTGACACACTGTTTTTATTCTCGTTTCCGTATCGTCTGGGTTGGCCTTGCTACGAATTTCTCGTAGTATACCAGCATACGTTTCCGTTCCCTGAGGTTTTATAAGGATCGCTTCTGGCCTAGATCTGGGTTGCATCTTCTTCTTTTTTTCTTCTTCCTCTGGCTAGAAGCAGTGCCACTATCGGTCGCGTCCTCGTTCGTTGTTGGTTGGGGCCCGGGTAGTCTGGTTGCTTACTGGGGCTTTTCTGACCTCTTTCACTTTCGAGGGGTTTTCCTTTTGGGGTGCTGTCTCCTTTACTGAGGTTTTGTGTATCATTGCTTGAGGTGCATTCTTTCCACCAGCTCTTGATATACTATCCTGTGGAGTTTTACTCGTTCGAGCTTGTCTTTTTTTCCTCTCTGTGTCCTTCTCAAGAGGACTTGATGGTGGCCTCTTATTTGCTCCGGTTTCCATGTTAGTGGATGGGGTCGTCTGTGTAAGTTGGTCCCTTTGTAAAAGCTGCCGGGTTTCAATAAAAGACCCGATAATATCCAGGGATTCCTCTAACTCGGAGAGGCCATTTTTCACCTCCATACTAATATTCCTTTGTCTCGCTGTAGCGGTTCGCATCTTATTCACGATATCTCTGCATTTCTCCACCTCTTGCTCCACAGTGCCTCTTGGTTTCACCCTCTCATGTTTGTCAGTGATGACCAATAGTTGTGATGAGTTCTCCAGTCTAGTGTCTTCTGCAAAGATTCTCCTGGGTGCCGACGGTTTCTCTGGTTGAATGGTTTCTTGTTCCATTGGCACTGGCACTGGCGTTACGACCGATGGTGGTCGCAATATGCGTGCGCACTTTCGAAACGGGTCTAATCTGGCATCACTTGTAGCATTACGTTCTTTGGGAGCCAAGTGCTCCACTCCCAAAGCAACGGTGGGCGATTTCTCATTATTATTATTATTATTACTATTACTATTACTATTACTATTACTATTACTATTGCGGTCATAGGATATCGACGTCCCGGGGCCCGCGTTCTCACCCCTGACAGACGCCGGTACTGGGGATCCGACTCCCTGCACCGTAACAACATTTTCTCTCCTTTGCTCTTCCATCATTGGTTTATTGTTCTGTGTTCCTTCACATAGGCTCCTCCTCCCAATTTCTCGCGAAATTGGGCTCCGGGCTTGCCACCGGCGTAGCGGAGTTAATAATAATAATAATAATAATAATAATAATAATAATAATAATAATAATAATAATAATAATAATAATAATAATAATAATAATAATAATAATAATAATAATAATAATAATAATAATAATAATAATAATAATAATAATAATAATAATAATAATAATAATAATAATAATAATAATAATAATAATAATAATAATAATAATAATAATAATAATAATAATAATAATAATAATAATAATAATAATAATAATAATAATAATAATAATAATAATAATAATAATAATAATAATAATAATAATAATAATAATAATAATAATAATAATAATAATAATAATAATAATAATAATAATAATAATAATAATAATAATAATAATAATAATAATAATAATAATAATAATAATAATAATAATAATAATAATAATAATAATAATAATAATAATAATAATAATAATAATAATAATAATAATAATAATAATAATAATAATAATAATAATAATAATAATAATAATAATAATAATAATAATAATAATAATAATAATAATAATAATAATAATAATAATAATAATAATAATAATAATAATAATAATAATAATAATAATAATAATAATAATAATAATAATAATAATAATAATAATAATAATAATAATAATAATAATAATAATAATAATAATAATAATAATAATAATAATAATAATAATAATAATAATAATAATAATAATAATAATAATAATAATAATAATAATAATAATAATAATAATAATAATAATAATAATAATAATAATAATAATAATAATAATAATAATAATAATAATAATAATAATAATAATAATAATAATAATAATAATAATAATAATAATAATAATAATAATAATAATAATAATAATAATAATAATATAATAATAATAATAATAATAATAATAATAATAATAATAATAATAATAATAATAATAATAATAATAATAATAATAATAATAATAATAATAATAATAATAATAATAATAATAATAATAATAATAATAATAATAATAATAATAATAATAATAATAATAATAATAATAATAATAATAATAATAATAATAATAATAATAATAATAATAATAATAATAATAATAATAATAATAATAATAATAATAATAATAATAATAATAATAATAATAATAATAATAATAATAATAATAATAATAATAATAATAATAATAATAATAATAATAATAATAATAATAATAATAATAATAATAATAATAATAATAATAATAATAATAATAATAATAATAATAATAATAATAATAATAATAATAATAATAATAATAATAATAATAATAATAATAATATAATAATAATAATAATAATAATAATAATAATAATAATAATAATAATAATAATAATAATAATAATAATAATAATAATAATAATAATAATAATAATAATAATAATAATAATAATAATAATAATAATAATAATAATAATAATAATAATAATAATAATAATAATAATAATAATAATAATAATAATAATAATAATAATAATAATAATAATAATAATAATAATAATAATAATAATAATAATAATAATAATAATAATAATAATAATAATAATAATAATAATAATAATAATAATAATAATAATAATAATAATAATAATAATAATAATAATAATAATAATAATAATAATAATAATAATAATAATAATAATAATAATAATAATAATAATAATAATAATAATAATAATAATAATAATAATAATAATAATAATAATAATAATAATAATAATAATAATAATAATAATAATAATAATAATAATAATAATAATAATAATAATAATAATAATAATAATAATAATAATAATAATAATAATAATAATAATAATAATAATAATAATAATAATAATAATAATAATAATAATAATAATAATAATAATAATAATAATAATAATAATAATAATAATAATAATAATAATAATAATAATGTAGCATAATAATAACTACGCGCCTATGTCTATGCAGCAAATTCCGAAGTGACTTTCCATTCTGGCAGAATTTTTGGTTCAAACTGTCCTTCATTCGAGGTTCGTGTCTGGGACGAAGTCTCCACAGCTCATGTCAACGAAAGAGACAAATAATATTAGGGATAATATTAGGGATAATATTAGGGAATTATAACTGCAAGAATTATTTCTCTTGTTCCAGTGGTCGAAGAATTTGCTAGAAGTTTCTGGCTATCAGAAACTTCTGCTATATAAGGACAGATGGCGATCAAAAAAAAGACACAGTTGGTTTTAGAACCGTGGCGAAGAGATTGGAAAAGTGATAATGGGCGAAGTTGTAATTTGGTGATAAATTGAAAGTTGAGAGTAAACAAGAAAAAGTAATTAGTTTGAATTTGTGAATTAAGTAATTGAAAGGAGATAAAGTGATTTGAGAGGAAAGAGACCTTGTAAGAAAAGAATTTGCGAAGAATAGTATAGTGTGAACTTGAATTGTTCTATAGAGTAGAAAATAAAGAAATAATTTCACAGAATAATTGTTTTATCTACTCGAGCCGTAGCTCGCATATTACATTGGTGTCAGAAGCGGGATAAAACTTATTCTGTGAATAACTATTTCCGTGGTGTGAAATTGCACAAGCAAAAAAAAAAAAAAAAAAACGATTTCTGTGTTGAGTTAATTAGTTGTGCAAAATGGGTCGCAAATTGGGAAAACTAACTATAACTCAACTAAAGGCAGAACTCAGTAAGCGGAACCTCGACACAACTGGGGGAAAAGATGCCCTACTGATTCGTCTGGAAGAAGCAGTAACGCAGGAAGGTGCAAATCCGCATGACATAGAGTTTGACGTGGAAGAGGAACCAGCAAGTACAGTAGCCGACCCGGGTATAACAAGTCTGCTCCTGCAACTTAAGTTAGTCATGGACGAACAAAAGAAAGCAATAGAAGATCAAAGTCATAAGCTCGATGACCAAAAGAATTCTCTAGAACTTAAGCTGGATGAACAAAAGAAAGCGATGGACGAACAAAAGAAAGCAATGGGCGACCAAAGGAATTCTCTAGAACTTAAGCTGGACGAACAAAAGAAAGCAATGGACGAACAAAAGAATTCTCTAGAACTTAAGCTGGATGAACAAAAGAAAGCGATGGACGAACAAAAGAAAGCAATGGGCGACCAAAGGAATTCTCTAGAACTTAAGCTGGACGAACAAAAGAAAGCAATGGACGAACAAAAGAAAGCAATGGACGAACAAAAGAATTCTCTAGATGCTCTGGAAAGTAAACTTGATGAGCAAAACAAGAACTTGGAATCCAAATTCGAAGTGATCGAAGAAAAAATCGAGAAGGTCGAGACGCAACTCGAAAAAGTCGAAATTAGATTCGATGAAAATTTTGAGAAACATGAAACTCAGTTCGGGAAGATAGAGACTCAGTTTGAAAAAGTGGATACGCAATTCGAGATAGTAGGAAAGCAAGTCGAAAATCTTGCTAAGGAGCTCAGCAACGTGAAGAGACAGAAAGCACGGGAATATTCCACTGACGGTCTGAGAAGAAAGGAGATGCAGCCTCCTATCTTCGATGGTCAAACATCATGGCCAATTTATAAAAGGCAATTCGAAGCGGCCGCAATGACCAATAGCTGGGACGATGAAGAGAAGTCTATTGCACTCACGCTTGCACTGAGGGGTCCAGCTGCGGAGCTCTTGCAGACCATCCCGGAAGATAAACAGCAGAACTACGACTCTCTGGTTCAGGCTATCGAGATGCGGTTTGGGGATGAACACATGCAGCAGGTGTACAGGGTTCAGCTGCGTAGTCGAGTCCAGAAAAGGGGGGAAACGCTCCAACAGTTGCAAGCGGATATAGAGCGACTAGCCCATCTTTCATACCCTAAAGCCGGTGAGGAGCTTATCAACGAAATGGCGGTGGAAGCTTTTATTCAGGCCATAGAGGACAGACAACTGCAAATGGCTGTAAGGATGGCTGAAAAGCGAACACTCCCCGAGGCATTGGCATTCGCTTTGTCAATGAAGGCTGCGGAGCAAGCATACCAGGGAATACACCGTGTCAGGGAAATGTCCGTCGTGGAATGCTCATGCCAGAGAACAGCCGTCATGGATGAAGACAGAGCTCGCGGAAGTCAAATCCGTTGCTGGAATTGCAACCAAACCGGACACCTACAACGGCAGTGCAGAAGTGCACCTAGACGAGGAAATTGTCCACATTGCGGAAGTAGGAGAAGCAGAGAGGAAGCATCCTGTCGGTCAGACTTCCCAAAACCAGCAGTCGGGGGATGCGTAAGGACCAACTTCGCGGGGCAGAAGTTGGTTACTGGAATCGAGGCCCCCAGGACCACCATTCAAGTTTCGCAAACCAAACGGGGTAACAAGAGCCTGACAGTGGAGGCACTAATCAACAAGAAGAAGTGCGTAGCCACCATCGACACAGGTGCCACCGCCTCCATTGTAAGAAGAGATATCGTCAAAGGCTCCTGGCTGCACAACACCAACAGCTACTGCCTGAAGACTGCAACAGGGGAAATGGCGAAGGTATTTGGAGAAGTTCGTCTTACGATTACTCTGGCAGGACTGACGTTCGCCCATGCGTTTCTGGTGGCAGACATATGCGACGAGTGCATCATCGGAATAGACTTCATGAAAGCAAATGAAGTAATCTTGGACATCGGGATGCAAGTACTGAGGTATCGAAATGTGGAGATTCCGATGGTGTACGGAAATGAGAATGCCGTAACTCTCAGGACAGTCATCAGCAAAGACGAAGTTTTGCCGCCGTCTTCAGAGACAATCATTTCGACGAAGCTGGAAGGTGATCTTGGGAGCCACCGATTCTACATAGTAGAACCAGACCCAGAGAAGAATTCTCAAGACTACATCGTGGGAAAGACGTTAGTCGAACCAAAGAACACCATGGTTCCAGTGAGAGTTTTGAACGCAAGACCACACACTGTCAAACTAAGGCGAGGGGAGGTGACTGGAAAATGCACGCCGATTACCGCCGTCGCAACAATATCTGAACGTGATGCTCCAAAACCTCTCCCATCACCTTGGACAGCGGAAACGAGAGAGACGATTCTCCAGTCCAGTGAGCTGAATCAGGAGCAGCGAACTATGGCAGAGAATCTTATCAATGAGTACGCTGATGTATTTGCCGCACAGGACGGAGAATACGGCCGAACACACCTGGTACAACATCGAATAGACACTGGTGATACTAGACCAATTCGTCAGCCTGCTAGGCGCCTTCCATTGGCAAAGCAGACAGAAGTTGCAGAGATGGTGTCGGCAATGGAGAAAGAAGGTGTGATTGAAAGTTCCAAAAGTCCGTGGGCATCACCGGTTGTACTGGTTAAGAAGAAAGATGGCAGCACGCGGTTCTGCGTGGACTATCGGCAGCTCAATTACGTCACCAAGAAAGACAGCTACCCTCTGCCACGGATTGACGACACGCTAGACACACTATCAGGAGCCCGATGGTTTTCCACTCTCGACTTGAAGAGTGGCTACTGGCAGGTACAGATCCATCCAGAAGACCGGGAGAAAACCGCCTTCACCGCAGGAAATGGGCTATGGCAATTCACGGTAATGCCATTCGGGCTGTGCAATGCTCCGGCGACTTTCGAGCGATTGATGGAATGTGTCCTGCAAGGGTTAACATGGAAAACCTGTTTGGTATACTTGGATGATGTCATCGTCGTAGGAAAAACGTTTGCGCAACACCGAGACAATCTAAGGGATGTGTTTCAAAGGCTTCGAAGTGCCCACCTGAAGCTCAACCCCAAGAAGTGCGCCCTGTTTAGAGCGGAAGTCAAGTACCTGGGACACATAATTTCAGCGAAAGGAGTGAGAACCGATCCAGAGAAGGTCGAAGCGGTGAAAAACTGGCCAGTCCCCAAGGATAAACACCAACTAAGGAGCTTCCTGGGCCTAGCCACCTACTACAGACGGTTCGTGAAGGATTTTGCCGGGATCGCAAAGAACCTGCACCAGTTGACGGAAAAGGGAAAACAATTCAAATGGACAATTGAGTGCGAGAAGAGCTTCAAGGCACTTAAACAACGGCTATGCGATGCCCCGATACTGGCTTACCCCACTCCCGGGGAAACGTTCATTGTGGATGCAGATGCTAGTAATGTTGGGGTAGGAGCCGTACTCTCCCAGGTGCATGACGGCCAAGAGAAGGTGGTTGCGTACTTCAGCAAGGTGCTCTCTATGCCAGAAAGGAACTACTGCGTGACAAGGAGAGAACTTCTAGCTTTGATCTTGGCTACGAAGCATTTTCACAAATACCTCTACGGGAGGAAGTTCGTTCTTCGCACAGACCATGCAGCCTTAAAATGGCTATTACAGTTCAAGAGTCCTGAGGGTCAGGTCGCAAGATGGATCGAAAGGCTGCAAATCTACGACTACGAAATACAGCATCGTAAAGGAAAACTCCACTCTAATGCGGATGCACTGTCCCGGAGACCATGCAGAACGGATTGTAAACATTGTGCGCGTCAGGAAGAACGGGAGCTGGTTTCCATCCAAAGAATGAGAGCCGAACCTATCGCCGGCTGGAGCGTAGATGAGATCCGGAACGCTCAGAAGGAAGACCCCGATATCGAGCCGATTCTGGCCTGGAAGGAGAACATGGAGAAACCGGATCATCAGGACATCTCTCACAGAAGCCCGACCTTAAAGGCATATTTTGCGCAGTGGGACTCCCTCCATGTCCAAGAAGGTGTTCTGAGAAGAAAATGGGAATCCTCCGACGGAAAATCGTTTGTAATGCAGCTTGTAGTACCGCGGACGAGGGTCAAGGAGGTGTTACAGGAAATGCATGGCGGGGCGACCGGAGGCCACTTGGGAGTGAATAAGACGCTAGAAAAGGTACGAGAACGTTTTTATTGGTTAAAAGCGAAGGAAGATATCGAAGACTGGTGCAGAAAATGCGACGTGTGTGCAGCTAGCAAGGGTCCGAGAATCAAAACTCGAGGTAAGATGCACCAATACAACGTGGGAGCACCTTTCGAACGAATCGCCATTGACATCGCAGGGCCCTTTCCGGAAACCGACAATGGTAATCGGTATATACTCGTAGTGATGGACTACTTCAGTAAGTGGCCGGAAGCGTTTCCGATCCCTAACCAGGAAGCCAGAACCGTGGCGGAGCAGATCGTCTACAATTGGGTTAGCAGATTCGGTGTGCCCTTGGAATTGCATTCTGACCAAGGGCGGAACTTCGAGTCAAGAATCTTCCAAGAGATGTGTCAACTACTCGGAATCAAAAAGACAAGGACAACCCCGCTTCATCCACAGTCGGACGGTATGGTGGAGCGTTTCAATAGGACTTTGGACGAACATCTCTCGAAGGTCGTAGGTGACTACCAACGGGATTGGGACCGGCAGATTCCCTTGTTTTTGATGGCCTATAGAAGTGCCGTGCATAGCACTACTCGACATACGCCGTTCGAAATCTTATTTGGTGGAATAGCTCGTTTACCCAGTGAGGTGAAATTTGGATCTCCTACCAATGAGCCCAGAAATGAAGAAGAATACGTGGCGGACCTTAGGGAAAGGCTTAGGGACATACACCAAAGGACCAGAAGCCAGATTAAGATGACGAGCGACCGCATGAAGACCAGGTATGATGCCAAGGCAACAACGTCAGGATTCCAGGAAGGAGATCTGGTGTGGCTGTATAATCCCCATCGCCAAAAGGGGAAATCACCTAAGTTACAGCGGAACTGGGAAGGTCCCTACAGAATAGTAACCCGCATCAACGATGTTGTCTACCGCATCCAGCGAGGACCAAGGGCCAAAATGAAAGTGGTTCATGTGGACCGACTGAGTCGATACAATGGCCGAAATGAGGATGCACTTGTTCGGGACGAACACGTCTAAGAGGGGGGCAGTGTAGCATAATAATAACTACGCGCCTATGTCTATGCAGCAAATTCCGAAGTGACTTTCCATTCTGGCAGAATTTTTGGTTCAAACTGTCCTTCATTCGAGGTTCGTGTCTGGGACGAAGTCTCCACAGCTCATGTCAACGAAAGAGACAAATAATATTAGGGATAATATTAGGGATAATATTAGGGAATTATAACTGCAAGAATTATTTCTCTTGTTCCAGTGGTCGAAGAATTTGCTAGAAGTTTCTGGCTATCAGAAACTTCTGCTATATAAGGACAGATGGCGATCAAAAAAAAGACACAGTTGGTTTTAGAACCGTGGCGAAGAGATTGGAAAAGTGATAATGGGCGAAGTTGTAATTTGGTGATAAATTGAAAGTTGAGAGTAAACAAGAAAAAGTAATTAGTTTGAATTTGTGAATTAAGTAATTGAAAGGAGATAAAGTGATTTGAGAGGAAAGAGACCTTGTAAGAAAAGAATTTGCGAAGAATAGTATAGTGTGAACTTGAATTGTTCTATAGAGTAGAAAATAAAGAAATAATTTCACAGAATAATTGTTTTATCTACTCGAGCCGTAGCTCGCATATTACAATAATAATAATAATAATAATAATAATAATAATAATAATAATAATAATAATAATAATAATAATAATAATAATAATAATAATAATAATAATAATAATAATAATAATAATAATAATAATAATAATAATAATAATAATAATAATAATAATAATAATAATAATAATAATAATAATAATAATAATAATAATAATAATAATAATAATAATAATAATAATAATAATAATAATAATAATAATAATAATAATAATAATAATAATAATAATAATAATAATAATAATAATAATAATAATAATAATAATAATAATAATAATAATAATAATAATAATAATAATAATAATAATAATAATAATAATAATAATAATAATAATAATAATAATAATAATAATAATAATAATAATAATAATAATAATAATAATAATAATAATAATAATAATAATAATAATAATAATAATAATAATAATAATAATAATAATAATAATAATAATAATAATAATAATAATAATAATAATAATAATAATAATAATAATAATAATAATAATAATAATAATAATAATAATAATAATAATAATAATAATAATAATAATAATAATAATAATAATAATAATAATAATAATAATAATAATAATAATAATAATAATAATAATAATAATAATAACAATAATAATAATAATAATAATAATAATAATAATAATAATAATAATAATAATAATAATAATAATAATAATAATAATAATAATAATAATAATAATAATAATATTAATAATAATAATAATAATAATAATAATAATAATAATAATAATAATAATAATAATAATAATAATAATAATAATAATAATTTTTTTTTTTTTTTTTTTTTGCCTTGAGGATAGTGGAAATCGCTAATGCTCACGAGAAACAGGCCCGCTCTGTTTCAAGTAGTGTGGGACTTGTTACTCACTAAAAAACCACCTTTAACCTCTTTCAATTTGACACCATCCACTCCGGGACCGCTTTAGCATTACTTCAGAGTGGTGTCGTTTTCTTTCCCTTCTTGGGACCGGCTTTTTCATAATTGTCTCCTGGTGCGGGTTCGTCCTTTCTTGCCGGTAAGGCTATAATCTGCTTTATCAACTTTCTGAGGGCATGCTTGCATCTTCCTCTCTCTTCTTGAATCTGAGTACCGTCTCGATGAAATAAGATATTTTGTTCCACGTGGCGGCACTCGAAATCATCTTGTTTATGGCATTTTCTGGAGAGAAGTTGCCTATCTCCGACTCGAGTCTATTCCTCTGTACTGCCCATCTGCTACAGACAAAAAAGGTGTGGTAAGCGTCGTCTTCCAGTGAGTCGCCATACCGGCAGGCTGCGCTCTCTGCTTTTCCCATCGTGTGTAGGTATCGGTTGAAGTAACCATGTCCAGTTAGGAACTGGGTGATGTAATAGTTTACTTCGCCGTGTTCTCGCTCCGTCCATGTGGCTACGTCACTGATTAGCCGCGCGGTCCACCTTCCCCTCATTTCAGTGTTCCACCTGCTTTGCCACTTTTGCTTGGTGATCTCCTTCGCTTCCGCCGCTGCCATTTCCCTTCCTGCTTCCGCCTTCTTGTCGTGGACGTACTTCCTCTCTGCCGCTAAGAGGTCGATGGGTGTCACTCCCGCGACGACGAGAACGGCCGGTTCCGACACCGTGCGGTAAGAGCTTGCGATGCGCAGGGCTCCACGTCTCTGTACTGCTGCCATTTGTTTCCTGTACTTTTCTTGTTTAAGCGCATCTGCCCATATTTCACATCCATACAGGAGAATGGCGTGCGTGATTGTCATGAGAAGCCTTCGTTTGCTTTCCGTTGGACCTCCAACATTTGCCATGAGTCTGCTAAGTGATGTGGTAACTTTAGCAGCCCGCTCGGATGCAGATTTAATTTGATTCCAGAAGGTGAGTTTGGAGTCGATAGCTATACCCAGATACTTCACTGCATGTTTGCTGGTGATCACTTCTGGTCCTACGTGGAAATCAACTTGCCTGGAGATATGTTTCCTTGTCAGCAGAACAATCTCTGTCTTTTCCGATGCAAGACTGAGACCATGGGTTGCCATCCAGACGTAGACACGTCTCATGACTTGGTTAAGCTTTCTTCGTGCGTCCTCCGTATCTCTTGCAGTTATCACTGCGCCGATATCGTCCGCGTACCCAATCAAGAAAGTGTCGCTGGGCATTTCAATGCGGAGGATCCCATCGTAGAAGATGTTCCAGAGGTCGGGGCCGAGAATTGAGCCCTGCGCTGCACCTGCTGTGATTTGCTTTACTCGAGGCCCTTCTGTGGTAGCGTATGTTAGTCTCCTTTCACTGAGGTAGTCTTGGATAATGGAAAGTAGGTACTGTGGTATCCTGTAAGTCTCCTCAAGCGATTTCAACATATCTCTCCATCTGGCTGTGTTGAAGGCATTTCTCACGTCCAGAGTAACTAACACGACAATTTCTTTCGAGTAGTGGTTTCCCTGTTGAGCGGCTTGTACTGTTTTGACCACCTCCTCGATTGCCCCGATTGTTGAGTATCCTCTTCTAAATCCATGTTGTCTTTCGGATAGGTCTCCTGCTCTCTGGATTGCTGCGGTGAGCCGCGGTTTCAACAATTTTTCTAGGAGTTTTCCTGCCGTATCCAACATGCACAGCGGTCTGTAGGCTGAAGGGGAATCCGGTTGGCCTTTTCCTTTGCTGATTAGCACTAAATGTTGTGTCTTCCAGTCCTTAAAGAAAATCCCGTCTTCTAAACAGCTATTATACATGTTCAGAAGAAGCTGGAGGCAGGTCCGAGCGATGACTTTTAGCACTTCTGCTGGTATGCCGTCGGGTCCGGGGGCCTTTTTGTTTTGTAGCGTACTCGCTGCTAGCAACAACTCCTCTTCCGTGAACACCGGGACCTCTTGCTGTTGGATAGTAGAGATATCTTAGCGCGTAACTGGATGAGTTGGAAAGAGTGTATCCACTATCGTTTGCATTGTTTCTACATTCATGGGCTTCGTGGTCGATTGTGCGCCCAACTTGCGCATCACTACTTTGTAACCCAGTCCCCAGGGGTCGCAGTTTACGTCTTGGCGGAGTTCCTCCCACTTTTGTCTCTTGCTCGTATTGATGGCCCTCTTGAGCTCGGACTTTGCGTTCCTGAACTCTGCTAGTAGCTCTTCTGCTGTTTCAGCACGTCTTCTTCTTCCCCTGGTGACCTTGCGTCTAAGTTGTAAGCAAATTCTTCTTAGTACTGCAATCTCGGTGGTCCACCAGTATACTGGCTTCCTGCGCTCATTTATGTAGCTTGACCGTGGCATCGAGACGTTGCACGCTTGGCTGATAAGTTGCATCGTGGCTTCCGTTTTTGATTCCGCAGTACCCGCCATTTCCAGAATCGCCTCCTTCCCATTCTCAACTGTGTGAGTGAAGAGATCTACGTTGAGCCTATCTACCTTCCACTTTGGCGCTCGGCTCCAATTTGTCCGAGAAATGCGACGATCTATCTGTAGGTCAAAGACGATATACTGATGGTCACTTCCCGTGTAATCCTCGATGACCCTCCAGTTTAGAATATTTGCGGATATTAGCTCAGATGCAAGGGTTATATCAGGAATCGTTTCACCATATCCGGGTCGCCTGAATGTGGATGTGTTGCCGGTGTTCCTCACGTTGAGCCCAAGTCTGGCGATCATCTCGAGGATTTGTCTTCCTCTCGAGTCCGTAGCAGGCATGCCCCACTCTACTGCCTTGGCATTAAAATCCCCCGCCACAATTACCCTACCCTCGGTTTTACGCACGGTGTCCTCAAGAGCGTTCAGTTTTTCTCGAAAGTCGCTAATATCTTCATTCGGCGTGAAGTAGCAGCTGACTATGGTGGCTGTTTCGAGTTTAACCCAGACAAAGCCTCTTTCTGCCCCATGAAGTTTTATCGGAACTGCTGTTGCGTCTGGTATCCATACAGCAGCTGTACCTGACAGGTCTGTAAACCAACCAGGTCCCTCTTTATTTTTATATTGCTCGCTAATGACGATAATATCTGCTTTTAGATCAAACCTTATTTGACTGAGGAGGTCATCGGCTGTGCGACTTCTGTGCAAGTTTCCTTGGAGTATTCGCATTATTGCAGGTTACTTTTCTTTGCTTTCTCTAGTTCCGTTCTGAACACCAGGCAGGAGCCTGATCCCGGCACGTGAGATAGTAAGTCTTGCTTTACCTTAAGTTCTGCACATAAACAACACTTTGCGCTTGCTTTGCATTCTGTTTTTCTGTGGCCATTTTCTCCGCAGTTGAAACAAAGCCCTTGTTGCTTTCTATTCGGCCCTTCACACATTCTTTGCTGATGGCCGTACCCGAAGCATCTGAAACAGCGTGTTACTTCTACTCTGCGGCGGACTCTGCAGTACACCCAGCCAATTTTAATGCGGACGGATTTCAACAGTTCGTTTGCCGCTCGCGCGTTTAGATGAATTAAGGCCATTTTCTGGGATCTTCTGTTTGCCTTTAGCAGGATGACTTGAAGATCCAGGGAGGGGTCGTTGACTTTTAATTTGATGGCTTCCTCAATTTCCTGTTTAGTTGTGAGCTCATCCATATCTCTAATTTCCAGGGCCGTCTTGTGCTCAAGATGTCGGATGTTAGCCTTTTCCCCCAAGATGGCTTTCAACGAGGAGCTAAATCTTTCTCTACCTTTGGATTTAGGGGCTAGTTCCAGGAGGACGTCGCCTGATTTTGTTTGACGCACTGTTTTTATTCTCGTTTCTGTATCGTCTGGGTTGGCCTTGCTACGAATTTCTCGTAGTATACCAGCATACGTTTCCGTTCCCTGAGGTTTTATAACAATCGCTTCTGGCCTAGGTCTGGGTTGCATCCTTTTCTTTTTTTTCTTCTTCCTCTGGCTAGAAGCAGTGCCACTATCGGTCGCGTCCTCGTTCGTTGTTGGGGCCCGGGTAGTCTGGTTGGTTACTGGGGCTTTTCTGACCTCTTTCACTTTCGAGGGGTTTTCCTTTTGGGGTGCTGTCTCCTTTACTGAGGTTTTGTGTATCGTTGCTTGAGGTGCATTCTTTCAACCAGCTCTTGATATACTATCCTGTGGAGTTTTACTCGTTCGAGCTTGTCTTTTTTTTCTCCCTGTGTCCTTCTCAAGAGGACTTGATGGTGGCCTCTTATTTGCTCCGGTTTCCATGTTAGTGGATGGGGTCGTCTGTGTAAGTTGGTCCCTTTGAAAAAGTTGCCGGGTTTCAATAAAAGACCCGGTAATATCCAGGGATTCCTCTAACTCGGAGAGGCCATTTTTCACCTCCATACTAATATTCCTTTGTTTCGCTATAGCGGTTCGCATCTTATTCACGATATCTCTGCATTTCTTCACCTCTTGCTCCACAGTACCTCTTGGTTTTACCCTCTCATGTTTGTGAGTGATGACCAATAGTTGTGATGAGTTCTCCAGTCTAGTGTCTTCTGCAAAGATTCTCCTGGCTGCCGACGGTTTCTCTGGTTGCCTGGTTTCTTGTTCCATTGGCACTGGCACTGGCATTACGACCGATGGTGATCGCAATATGCGTGCGCATAATAATAATAATAATATTAATAATAATAATAATAATAATAATAATAATAATAATAATAATAATAATAATAATAATAATAATAATAATAATAATAATAATAATAATAATAATAATAATAATAATAATAATAATAATAATAATAATAATAATAATAATAATAATAATAATAATAATAATAATAATAATAATAATAATAATAATAATAATAATAATAATAATAATAATAATAATAATAATAATAACCCTCGGGGGGTGCTGTATCCCTAGAGGGCGCGTCCCCAAGATGGTGGATCGGGGAAGGCTCGGCAGATATGTCGGGTAGGTGGAAATATATACCACCCGCGGACCAAACAGCAAGAAAACAACTAAAAATCCTACATCCTGAACTGGTAGCCAGGCGGCATGTAGGTGGGCGTCTGAACTTCATGTGAGAAGCGGCCTTTTCATTGAACCTGCCAGAAGGTATAAAATGGGAGAACCTAGTATGGAAAATACAAACCAAAGATATAACCCGGGGACCTCGGATAACCCCACCGCGTCGGGATCGCATTCTAACTCCCGCGCACTTGATTTGGTACCTGGGTCGAGTGTGACAAATGAGCCACAGCACATACAAAACAATAGAACCAATGCCCAGCTCACAAGTGAAGAGCATGCACCGAGCGATGCAGCTCTCACAGTAGCTGGTAGATTACGACAGCCTAGGAAATGGACACGAAATATTAGCGAATCCTTATTACGCCATTATTATATAACTACAGAAAATGAAACTAACATGACAGCATACCGAACACGTCTACACACAGCTTTTACTAATGCACATCCAGAATATAATGTGAGCGAACAACGACTTGCAGATCAGGTCAGAGTTATTCATAGAAACAATCTTGTTCCTGAAACCAGCAGAGACCAAATAAGAAACCAGCTTCAGCCTCTCAATGAAACCGATCTTCAAAGTGTATCTGAAATAGAAGCAGCAGACCATCTGACTCACGGCTTCACCAACAACGAAGGACCAAATACAGAGAATAACGAAATGGAACGACCAGACATCGGTATTGAGTCTCAAATATCAGAAACGTTTTGGGAATTGTTTACTTTATTTGATAGAACGAACCCAGCTTTAAGACCATCTATAGCCAGGATAAATACCTCACGAAAAGCATGTCAAATACTGAAGCACCTAAATGATGAAATCATCCCCAGATTTATACGAGACATAGACGATTTGAATGAGCTGCACACCATAATCTATTGTGCAGCACAAACAACAGCAACTTTATTAGGAAAAGCACCAAGGCATCAACCACGAGTGCAAAAGAAGAATATACCTGAGGCAACTTGCGCATCACTACTTTGTAACCCAGTCCCCAGGGGTCGCAGTTTACGTCTTGGCGGAGTTCCTCCCACTTTTGTCTCTTGCTCGTATTGATGGCCCTCTTGAGCTCGGACTTTGCGTTCCTGAACTCTGCTAGTAGCTCTTCTGCTGTTTCAGCACGTCTTCTTCTTCCCCTGGTGACCTTGCGTCTAAGTTGTAAGCAAATTCTTCTTAGTACTGCAATCTCGGTGGTCCACCAGTGTACTGGCTTCCTGCGCTCATTTATGTAGCTTGACCGTGGCATCGAGACATTGCACGCTTGGCTGATAAGTCGCATCGTGGCTTCCGTTTTTGATTCCGCAGTAACCGCCATTTCCAGAATCGCCTCCTTCCCATTCTCAATTGTGTGAGTGAAGAGATCTACGTTGAGCCTATCTACCTTCCACTTTGGCGCTCGGCTCCAATTTGTCCGAGAAATGCGACGATCTATCTGTAGGTCAAAGACGATATACTGATGGTCACTTCCCGTGTAATCCTCGATGACCCTCCAGTTTAGAATATTTGCGGATATTAGCTCAGATGCAAGGGTTATATCAGGAATCGTTTCACCATATCCGGGTCGCCTGAATGTGGATGTGTTGCCGGTGTTCCTCACGTTGAGCCCAAGTCTAGCGGTCATCTCGAGGATTTGTCTTCCTCTCGAGTCCGTAGCAGGCATGCCCCACTCTACTGCCTTGGCGTTAAAATCCCCCGCCACAATTACCGTACCCTCGGTTTCACGCACGGTGTCCTCAAGGGCGTTCAGTTTTTCTCGAAAGTCGCTAATATCTTCATTCGGCGTGAAGTAGCAGCTGACTATGGTGGTTGTTTCGAGTTTAACCCAGACAAAGCCTCTTTCTGCCCCATGAACTTTTATCGGAACTGCTGTTGCGTCTGGTATCCATACAGCAGCTGTACCTGACAGGTCTGTAAACCAACCAGGTCCCTCTTTATTTTTATATTGCTCGCTAATGACGATAATATCTGCTTTTAGATCAAACCTTATTTGACTGAGGAGGTCATCGGCTGTGCGACTTCTGTGCAAGTTTCCTTGGAGTATTCGCATTATTGCAGGTTACTTTTCTTTGCTTTCTCTAGTTCCGTTCTGAACACCAGGCAGGAGCCTGATCCCGGCACGTGAGATAGTAAGTCTTGCTTTACCTTAAGTTCTGCACATAAACAACACTTTGCGCTTGCTTTGCATTCTGTTTTTCTGTGGCCATTTTCTCCGCAGTTGAAACAAAGCCCTTGTTGCTTTCTATTCGGCCCTTCACACATTCTTTGCTGATGGCCGTACCCGAAGCATCTGAAACAGCGTGTTACTTCTACTCTGCGGCGGACTCTGCAGTACACCCAGCCAATTTTAATGCGGACGGATTTCAACAGTTCGTTTGCCGCTCGCGCGTTTAGATGAATTAAGGCCATTTTCTGGGATCTTCTGTTTGCCTTTAGCAGGATGACTTGAAGATCCAGGGAGGGGTCGTTGACTTTTAATTTGATGGCTTCCTCAATTTCCTGTTTAGTTGTGAGCTCATCCATATCTCTAATTTCCAGGGCCGTCTTGTGCTCAAGATGTCGGATGTTAGCCTTTTCCCCCAAGATGGCTTTCAACGAGGAGCTAAATCTTTCTCTACCTTTGGATTTAGGGGCTAGTTCCAGGAGGACGTCGCCTGATTTTGTTTGACGCACTGTTTTTATTCTCGTTTCTGTATCGTCTGGGTTGGCCTTGCTACGAATTTCTCGTAGTATACCAGCATACGTTTCCGTTCCCTGAGGTTTTATAACAATCGCTTCTGGCCTAGGTCTGGGTTGCATCCTTTTCTTTTTTTTCTTCTTCCTCTGGCTAGAAGCAGTGCCACTATCGGTCGCGTCCTCGTTCGTTGTTGGGGCCCGGGTAGTCTGGTTGGTTACTGGGGCTTTTCTGACCTCTTTCACTTTCGAGGGGTTTTCCTTTTGGGGTGCTGTCTCCTTTACTGAGGTTTTGTGTATCGTTGCTTGAGGTGCATTCTTTCAACCAGCTCTTGATATACTATCCTGTGGAGTTTTACTCGTTCGAGCTTGTCTTTTTTTTCTCCCTGTGTCCTTCTCAAGAGGACTTGATGGTGGCCTCTTATTTGCTCCGGTTTCCATGTTAGTGGATGGGGTCGTCTGTGTAAGTTGGTCCCTTTGAAAAAGTTGCCGGGTTTCAATAAAAGACCCGGTAATATCCAGGGATTCCTCTAACTCGGAGAGGCCATTTTTCACCTCCATACTAATATTCCTTTGTTTCGCTATAGCGGTTCGCATCTTATTCACGATATCTCTGCATTTCTTCACCTCTTGCTCCACAGTACCTCTTGGTTTTACCCTCTCATGTTTGCGAGTGATGACCAATAGTTGTGATGAGTTCTCCAGTCTAGTGTCTTCTGCAAAGATTCTCCTGGCTGCCGACGGTTTCTCTGGTTGCCTGGTTTCTTGTTCCATTGGCACTGGCACTGGCATTACGACCGATGGTGATCGCAATATGCGTGCGCATAATAATAATAATAATATTAATAATAATAATAATAATAATAATAATAATAATAATAATAATAATAATAATAATAATAATAATAATAATAATAATAATAATAATAATAATAATAATAATAATAATAATAATAATAATAATAATAATAATAATAATAATAATAATAATAATAATAATAATAATAATAATAATAATAATAATAATAATAATAATAATAATAATAATAATAATAATAATAATAATAATAATAATAATAATAATAATAACCCTCGGGGGGTGCTGTATCCCTAGAGGGCGCGTCCCCAAGATGGTGGATCGGGGAAGGCTCGGCAGATATGTCGGGTAGGTGGAAATATATACCACCCGCGGACCAAACAGCAAGAAAACAACTAAAAATCCTACATCCTGAACTGGTAGCCAGGCGGCATGTAGGTGGGCGTCTGAACTTCATGTGAGAAGCGGCCTTTTCATTGAACCTGCCAGAAGGTATAAAATGGGAGAACCTAGTATGGAAAATACAAACCAAAGATATAACCCGGGGACCTCGGATAACCCCACCGCGTCGGGATCGCATTCTAACTCCCGCGCACTTGATTTGGTACCTGGGTCGAGTGTGACAAATGAGCCACAGCACATACAAAACAATAGAACCAATGCCCAGCTCACAAGTGAAGAGCATGCACCGAGCGATGCAGCTCTCACAGTAGCTGGTAGATTACTACAGCCTAGGAAATGGACACGAAATATTAACGAATCCTTATTACGCCATTATTATATAACTACAGAAAATGAAACTAACATGACAGCATACCGAACACGTCTACACACAGCTTTTACTAATGCACATCCAGAATATAATGTGAGCGAACAACGACTTGCAGATCAGGTCAGAGTTATTCATAGAAACAATCTTGTTCCTGAAACCAGCAGAGACCAAATAAGAAACCAGCTTCAGCCTCTCAATGAAACCGATCTTCAAAGTGTATCTGAAATAGAAGCAGCAGACCATCTGACTCACGGCTTCACCAACAACGAAGGACCAAATACAGAGAATAACGAAATGGAACGACCAGACATCGGTATTGAGTCTCAAATATCAGAAACGTTTTGGGAATTGTTTACTTTATTTGATAGAACGAACCCAGCTTTAAGACCATCTATAGCCAGGATAAATACCTCACGAAAAGCATGTCAAATACTGAAGCACCTAAATGATGAAATCATCCCCAGATTTATACGAGACATAGACGATTTGAATGAGCTGCACACCATAATCTATTGTGCAGCACAAACAACAGCAACTTTATTAGGAAAAGCACCAAGGCATCAACCACGAGTGCAAAAGAAGAATATACCTGAGGCAAAACCATGGCTGAGAAGGCTAGAAGAAGACATTAAGAAGCTACAAAGTCAAATATCTTCCTTAAATGAATATTTAAAAGGCAACAAATCGAGAAGACTCAAGAGAAACGTGAATAAAATATGTCAGACCTATCGAAACCATTCAAGGTATGAGAGCAATGAACGACGTCCTCAAAGAGTCATAGATACGCTAAGACAAAAACTATCTGTGATGAAAATTAAGAGACAAAATTAAAAAGTCTCGGAGAAAAGAAGAACGAGCAACATACGGTTTCATAAAAACGAAAAAGCTTTCTACAGAAGTTTGAAAACAAACCAAAGTGATATCTTAGATCACGACTTACCTACAAAGCAAGACACTCAGAAGTATTGGTCATCGGTTTGGGCGAAACCAGTGCAACATAACTCCAACGCACACTGGATAACTAACGAAATGGGAAGAACATCAAGGCTAACACCAATGGAAAATCACACCATAACTCTAGACAATCTGATTGTAGTATTAAACAAAGTACAAAATTGGAAAGCCCCAGGAATCGATAAAATACAAAACTTTTGGTATAAGAGGCTAACATCGACTCACCAAAAGTTAGTCCATCTCTTCAACATAAGTATTGAGAACCCCAGCGAGTTTCCGGATTTTCTAACAGAAGGAATAACTTATTTGTTACCAAAGTCAACATGTTTTAATCGAGACCCAGCTAGAGGAAGACCAATCACATGCCTACCAACTATGTATAAAATAATAACTGCATGCATTAATAACTCTGTTTATAAACACCTAACAGAGCAGGATGTGATAGCAGAAGAACAGAAAGGATGCATAAGAAGGGCCCGAGGTTGCAAGGAACAACTAACGATTGACCAAATTATACTTGAACAAGCTTCAAAATGTACACGTAATCTTTACGTTGGATATATTGATTACCAGAAAGCTTTTGACAGTATTCCACATTGCTGGCTGATTGAAGTCCTTTCAATTTACAAAGTTAACCCTACTGTAATAAATTTCCTGAAGAAAATAATGAGAAACTGGAAAACAACAATAGAAATCAAGGGAGGGTCGTCGCAAAGCAAAACAGATACTATCCCTATAAAACGCGGTATCTTTCAAGGAGATTGCTTGAGCGCTTTGTGGTTCTGCGTTGCTTTAAATCCACTCAGCAATCTTTTGAGAGAGACGGGCTATGGATTTAAAATAAAAAAGGATAGAGATCCAATACACCAAATCAATCATTTACTATACATGGATGATCTTAAACTATATGCCACGACCAAAACTCATCTAAATCACCTACTAAGCATCACGGAATCCTTTAGCAATGATATCAAAATGTCTTTCGGCATTGATAAATGCAAGACACTAGATATAGTTAGAGGCAAGATATCATCAAACCCTGAACCCACGGCTTTTCAGTTAGGTGAAATGACTCAAGGTGATGTCTACAAATACCTCGGTGTTATGCAAAGCAGACGGATTGAACAAAAAGCAGTCAAAGACAAACTGAAGAATGAAGTTTTTGGAAGAATTCATAAGCTTGCAAAGTCTCATTTGAATGGGAGAAATCTATTTAAGTCTATTAACACATACGCCATTCCAGTACTCACATACAGTTTTGGAATCATTTGTTGGACTACAACAGAGCTTAACAACATCCAAAGAAAAATTAGAACGACCCTGACAAAATACAGAGTACACCATCCTAAATCCTGTTTGGAAAGAATGATTCTTCCTAGAAGGCATGGGGGGCGAGGGCTCATCAACATCCAACTCCTACATGAAAATCAACTAAAATCCTTGCGATCATACTTTCATGAAAAACGAGATGAGTCAAACCTTATAAGGGCAATAACATCAATCGATAACGAGTACACACCTTTAAAACTACAATCAGATGTGATCGAATTCAATGCAGAATCAAAAAGTCAAAAACTGGAGAAGTGGGCATCAAAGACCTTACACGGAAGATATTACCATTCATTAACCAACCAAAACGTTGACCAAAAAATGTCAAACAAATGGCTGACTGATGGAAATATCTACTCCGAAACTGAAGGTTTAATGCTCGCTATTCAAGATGAGGTACTACCAACCCGCAATTATATGAAATATATAGTTAAACAACCGGATGCTCATGAAGACGTCTGTAGAAGATGTGGAACTCGTGGCGAAACAGTTGAACACATTATATCAGGATGCTCCACCCTGGCTCAAAATGACTATCTGAAACGCCATAACAATGTCGCCAAAATTGTTCATATCGAGCTTTTAAAGACAAATAATATGACATCCGAGCAACACCGATACTACCTGTATGAGCCCGAACCAGTAATCGAAACAGACAGTGTGAAACTATACTTTGATAGAACACTTTATACAACACACCGCCGAGAACACAATCGGCCTGATATAATCTTTATCAACAAAAGAACTCGAGAAGGATTCTTGGTGGACATAGCTGTCCCACTAAGCAGAAACGTAGAAAGGACCTACCTGGAGAAAATCAACAAGTACGCTGAACTTGCAACCGAAATAAAAACGCAATGGCAGCTGCAATCAGTGAAGGTCATCCCGATAATTATATCCAGTGTTGGAATTGTTAATAAAAACTTAATTGGTAGTTTTAAAATTTTAAATTTAAAAGAGTCTACTATTCAAAGTATTACAAAAATCGGTGATAATAGACACATGTCATGTGGTTAGAAAATTCTGCAATAGAAAATAATCACTGTTAGTATAGCATAATTTTATTTTGACTTAATGTCTATAAAATTATAGTAAATATTACCATTTATGAGAAAGTTTGAAATAATAATAATAATAATAATAATAATAATAATAATAATAATAATAATAATAATAATAATAATAATAATAATAATAATAATAATAATAATAATAATAATAATAATAATAATAATAATAATAATAATAATAATAATAATAATAATAATAATAATAATAATAATAATAATAATAATAAATAATAATAATAATAATAATAATAATAATAATAATAATAATAATAATAATAATAATAATAATAATAATAATAATAATAATAATAATAATAATAATAATAATAATAATAATAATAATAATAATAATAATAATAATAATAATAATAATAATAATAATAATAATAATAATAATAATAATAATAATAATAATAATAATAATAATAATAATAATAATAATAATAATAATAATAATAATAATAATAATAATAATAATAATAATAATAATAATAATAATAATAATAATAATAATAATAATAATAATAATAATAATAATAATAATAATAATAATAATAATAATAATAATAATAATAATAATAATAATAATAATAATAATAATAATAATAATTAATAATAATAATAATAATAATAATAATAATAATAATAATAATAATAATAATAATAATAATAATAATAATAATATAATAATAATATAATAATAATAATAATAATAATAATAATAATAATAATAATAATAATAATAATAATAATAATAATAATAATAATAATATTAATAATAATAATAATAA
>CAUJBT010000206.1:65000-78638 GCA_963082735.1 Pocota personata
TAATAATAATAATAATAATAATAATAATAATAATAATAATAATAATAATAATAATAATAATAATAATAATAATAATAATAATAATAATAATAATAATAATAATAATAATAATAATAATAATAATAATAATAATAATAATAATAATAATAATAATAATAATAATAATAATAATAATAATAATAATAATAATAATAATAATAATAATAATAATAATAATAATAATAATAATAATAATAATAATAATAATAATAATAATAATAATAATAATAATAATAATAATAATAATAATAATAATAATAATAATAATAATAATAATAATAATAATAATAATAATAATAATAATAATAATAATAATAATAATAATAATAATAATAATAATAATAATAATAATAATAATAATAATAATAATAATAATAATAATAATAATAATAATAATAATAATAATAATAATAATAATAATAATAATAATAATAATAATAATAATAATAATAATAATAATAATAATAATAATAATAATAATAATAATAATAATAATAATAATAATAATAATAATAATAATAATAATAATAATAATAATAATAATAATAATAATAATAATAATAATAATAATAATAATAATAATAATAATAATAATAATAATAATAATAATAATAATAATAATAATAATAATAATAATAATAATAATAATAATAATAATAATAATAATAATAATAATAATAATAATAATAATAATAATAATAATAATAATAATAATAATAATAATAATAATAATAATAATAATAATAATAATAATAATAATAATAATAATAATAATAATAATAATAATAATAATAATAATAATAATAATAATAATAATAATAATAATAATAATAATAATAATAATAATAATAATAATAATAATAATAATAATAATAATAATAATAATAATAATAATAATAATAATAATAATAATAATAATAATAATAATAATAATAATAATAATAATAATAATAATAATAATAATAATAATAATAATAATAATAATAATAATAATAATAATAATAATAATAATAATAATAATAATAATAATAATAATAATAATAATAATAATAATAATAATAATAATAATAATAATAATAATAATAATAATAATAATAATAATAATAATAATAATAATAATAATAATAATAATAATAATAATAATAATAATAATAATAATAATAATAATAATAATAATAATAATAATAATAATAATAATAATAATAATAATAATAATAATAATAATAATAATAATAATAATAATAATAATAATAATAATAATAATAATAATAATAATAATAATAATAATAATAATAATAATAATAATAATAATAATAATAATAATAATAATAATAATAATAATAATAATAATAATAATAATAATAATAATAATAATAATAATAATAATAATAATAATAATAATAATAATAATAATAATAATAATAATAATAATAATAATAATAATAATAATAATAATAATAATAATAATAATAATAATAATAATAATAATAATAATAATAATAATAATAATAATAATAATAATAATAATAATAATAATAATAATAATAATAATAATAATAATAATAATAATAATAATAATAATAATAATAATAATAATAATAATAATAATAATAATAATAATAATAATAATAATAATAATAATAATAATAATAATAATAATAATAATAATAATAATAATAATAATAATAATAATAATAATAATAATAATAATAATAATAATAATAATAATAATAATAATAATAATAATAATAATAATAATAATAATAATAATAATAATAATAATAATAATAATAATAATAATAATAATAATAATAATAATAATAATAATAATAATAATAATAATAATAATAATAATAATAATAATAATAATAATAATAATAATAATAATAATAATAATAATAATAATAATAATAATAATAATAATAATAATAATAATAATAATAATAATAATAATAATAATAATAATAATAATAATAATAATAATAATAATAATAATAATAATAATAATAATAATAATAATAATAATAATAATAATAATAATAATAATAATAATAATAATAATAATAATAATAATAATAATAATAATAATAATAATAATAATAATAATAATAATAATAATAATAATAATAATAATAATAATAATAATAATAATAATAATAATAATAATAATAATAATAATAATAATAATAATAATAATAATAATAATAATAATAATAATAATAATAATAATAATAATAATAATAATAATAATAATAATAATAATAATAATAATAATAATAATAATAATAATAATAATAATAATAATAATAATAATAATAATAATAATAATAATAATAATAATAATAATAATAATAATAATAATAATAATAATAATAATAATAATAATAATAATAATAATAATAATAATAATAATAATAATAATAATAATAATAATAATAATAATAATAATAATAATAATAATAATAATAATAATAATAATAATAATAATAATAATAATAATAATAATAATAATAATAATAATAATAATAATAATAATAATAATAATAATAATAATAATAATAATAATAATAATAATAATAATAATAATAATAATAATAATAATAATAATAATAATAATAATAATAATAATAATAATAATAATAATAATAATAATAATAATAATAATAATAATAATAATAATAATAATAATAATAATAATAATAATAATAATAATAATAATAATAATAATAATAATAATAATAATAATAATAATAATAATAATAATAATAATAATAATAATAATAATAATAATAATAATAATAATAATAATAATAATAATAATAATAATAATAATAATAATAATAATAATAATAATAATAATAATAATAATAATAATAATAATAATAATAATAATAATAATAATAATAATAATAATAATAATAATAATAATAATAATAATAATAATAATAATAATAATAATAATAATAATAATAATAATAATAATAATAATAATAATAATAATAATAATAATAATAATAATAATAATAATAATAATAATAATAATAATAATAATAATAATAATAATAATAATAATAATAATAATAATAATAATAATAATAATAATAATAATAATAATAATAATAATAATAATAATAATAATAATAATAATAATAATAATAATAATAATAATAATAATAATAATAATAATAATAATAATAATAATAATAATAATAATAATAATAATAATAATAATAATAATAATAATAATAATAATAATAATAATAATAATAATAATAATAATAATAATAATAATAATAATAATAATAATAATAATAATAATAATAATAATAATAATAATAATAATAATAATAATAATAATAATAATAATAATAATAATAATAATAATAATAATAATAATAATAATAATAATAATAATAATAATAATAATAATAATAATAATAATAATAATAATAATAATAATAATAATAATAATAATAATAATAATAATAATAATAATAATAATAATAATAATAATAATAATAATAATAATAATAATAATAATAATAATAATAATAATAATAATAATAATAATAATAATAATAATAATAATAATAATAATAATAATAATAATAATAATAATAATAATAATAATAATAATAATAATAATAATAATAATAATAATAATAATAATAATAATAATAATAATAATAATAATAATAATAATAATAATAATAATAATAATAATAATAATAATAATAATAATAATAATAATAATAATAATAATAATAATAATAATAATAATAATAATAATAATAATAATAATAATAATAATAATAATAATAATAATAATAATAATAATAATAATAATAATAATAATAATAATAATAATAATAATAATAATAATAATAATAATAATAATAATAATAATAATAATAATAATAATAATAATAATAATAATAATAATAATAATAATAATAATAATAATAATAATAATAATAATAATAATAATAATAATAATAATAATAATAATAATAATAATAATAATAATAATAATAATAATAATAATAATAATAATAATAATAATAATAATAATAATAATAATAATAATAATAATAATAATAATAATAATAATAATAATAATAATAATAATAATAATAATAATAATAATAATAATAATAATAATAATAATAATAATAATAATAATAATAATAATAATAATAATAATAATAATAATAATAATAATAATAATAATAATAATAATAATAATAATAATAATAATAATAATAATAATAATAATAATAATAATAATAATAATAATAATAATAATAATAATAATAATAATAATAATAATAATAATAATAATAATAATAATAATAATAATAATAATAATAATAATAATAATAATAATAATAATAATAATAATAATAATAATAATAATAATAATAATAATAATAATAATAATAATAATAATAATAATAATAATAATAATAATAATAATAATAATAATAATAATAATAATAATAATAATAATAATAATAATAATAATAATAATAATAATAATAATAATAATAATAATAATAATAATAATAATAATAATAATAATAATAATAATAATAATAATAATAATAATAATAATAATAATAATAATAATAATAATAATAATAATAATAATAATAATAATAATAATAATAATAATAATAATAATAATAATAATAATAATAATAATAATAATAATAATAATAATAATAATAATAATAATAATAATAATAATAATAATAATAATAATAATAATAATAATAATAATAATAATAATAATAATAATAATAATAATAATAATAATAATAATAATAATAATAATAATAATAATAATAATAATAATAATAATAATAATAATAATAATAATAATAATAATAATAATAATAATAATAATAATAATAATAATAATAATAATAATAATAATAATAATAATAATAATAATAATAATAATAATAATAATAATAATAATAATAATAATAATAATAATAATAATAATAATAATAATAATAATAATAATAATAATAATAATAATAATAATAATAATAATAATAATAATAATAATAATAATAATAATAATAATAATAATAATAATAATAATAATAATAATAATAATAATAATAATAATAATAATAATAATAATAATAATAATAATAATAATAATAATAATAATAATAATAATAATAATAATAATAATAATAATAATAATAATAATAATAATAATAATAATAATAATAATAATAATAATAATAATAATAATAATAATAATAATAATAATAATAATAATAATAATAATAATAATAATAATAATAATAATAATAATAATAATAATAATAATAATAATAATAATAATAATAATAATAATAATAATAATAATAATAATAATAATAATAATAATAATAATAATAATAATAATAATAATAATAATAATAATAATAATAATAATAATAATAATAATAATAATAATAATAATAATAATAATAATAATAATAATAATAATAATAATAATAATAATAATAATAATAATAATAATAATAATAATAATAATAATAATAATAATAATAATAATAATAATAATAATAATAATAATAATAATAATAATAATAATAATAATAATAATAATAATAATAATAATAATAATAATAATAATAATAATAATAATAATAATAATAATAATAATAATAATAATAATAATAATAATAATAATAATAATAATAATAATAATAATAATAATAATAATAATAATAATAATAATAATAATAATAATAATAATAATAATAATAATAATAATAATAATAATAATAATAATAATAATAATAATAATAATAATAATAATAATAATAATAATAATAATAATAATAATAATAATAATAATAATAATAATAATAATAATAATAATAATAATAATAATAATAATAATAATAATAATAATAATAATAATAATAATAATAATAATAATAATAATAATAATAATAATAATAATAATAATAATAATAATAATAATAATAATAATAATAATAATAATAATAATAATAATAATAATAATAATAATAATAATAATAATAATAATAATAATAATAATAATAATAATAATAATAATAATAATAATAATAATAATAATAATAATAATAATAATAATAATAATAATAATAATAATAATAATAATAATAATAATAATAATAATAATAATAATAATAATAATAATAATAATAATAATAATAATAATAATAATAATAATAATAATAATAATAATAATAATAATAATAATAATAATAATAATAATAATAATAATAATAATAATAATAATAATAATAATAATAATAATAATAATAATAATAATAATAATAATAATAATAATAATAATAATAATAATAATAATAATAATAATAATAATAATAATAATAATAATAATAATAATAATAATAATAATAATAATAATAATAATAATAATAATAATAATAATAATAATAATAATAATAATAATAATAATAATAATAATAATAATAATAATAATAATAATAATAATAATAATAATAATAATAATAATAATAATAATAATAATAATAATAATAATAATAATAATAATAATAATAATAATAATAATAATAATAATAATAATAATAATAATAATAATAATAATAATAATAATAATAATAATAATAATAATAATAATAATAATAATAATAATAATAATAATAATAATAATAATAATAATAATAATAATAATAATAATAATAATAATAATAATAATAATAATAATAATAATAATAATAATAATAATAATAATAATAATAATAATAATAATAATAATAATAATAATAATAATAATAATAATAATAATAATAATAATAATAATAATAATAATAATAATAATAATAATAATAATAATAATAATAATAATAATAATAATAATAATAATAATAATAATAATAATAATAATAATAATAATAATAATAATAATAATAATAATAATAATAATAATAATAATAATAATAATAATAATAATAATAATAATAATAATAATAATAATAATAATAATAATAATAATAATAATAATAATAATAATAATAATAATAATAATAATAATAATAATAATAATAATAATAATAATAATAATAATAATAATAATAATAATAATAATAATAATAATAATAATAATACTAATAACAATAATAATAATAATAATAATAATAATAATAATAATAATAATAATAATAATAATAATAATAATAATAATAATAATAATAATAATAATAATAATAATAATAATAATAATAATAATAATAATAATAATAATAATAATAATAATAATAATAATAATAATAATAATAATAATAATAATAATAATAATAATAATAATAATAATAATAATAATAATAATAATAATAATAATAATAATAATAATAATAATAATAATAATAATAATAATAATAATAATAATAATAATAATAATAATAATAATAATAATAATAATAATAATAATAATAATAATAATAATAATAATAATAATAATAATAATAATAATAATAATAATAATAATAATAATAATAATAATAATAATAATAATAATAATAATAATAATAATAATAATAATAATAATAATAATAATAATAATAATAATAATAATAATAATAATAATAATAATAATAATAATAATAATAATAATAATAATATAATAATAATAATAATAATAATAATAATAATAATAATAATAATAATAATAATAATAATAATAATAATAATAATAATAATAATAATAATAATAATAATAATAATAATAATAATAATAATAATAATAATAATAATAATATAATAATAATAATAATAATAATAATAATAATAATATAATAATAATAATAATAATAATAATAATAATAATAATAATAATAATAATAATAATAATATTAATAATAATAATAATAATAATAATAATAATAATAATAATAATAATAATAATAATAATAATAATAATAATAATAATAATAATAATAATAGTAATAATAATAATAATAATAACTAAAATAATAATAATAATAATAATAATAATAACAATAATAATAATAATAATAATAATAATAATAATAATAATAATAATAATAATAATAATAATAATAATAATAATAATAATAATAATAATAATAATAATAATAATAATAATAATAATAATAATAATAATAATAATAATAATAATAATAATAATAATAATAATAATAATAATAATAATAATAATAATAATAATAATAATAATAATAATAGTAATAATAATAATAATAATAATAATAATAATAATAATAATAATAATAATAATAATAATAATAATAATAATAATAATATAATAATAATAGTAATAATAATAACAATAATAATAATAATAATAATAATAATAATAATAATAATAATAATAATAATAATAATAATAATAATAATAATAATAATAATAATAATAATAATATAATAATAATAATAATAATAATAATAATAATAATAATAATAATAATAATAATAATAATAATAATAATAATAATAATAATAATAATAATAATAATAATAATAATAATAATAATAATAATAATAATAATAATAATAATAATAATAATAATAATAATAATAATAATAATAATAATAATAATAATAATAATAATAATAATAATAATAATAATAATAGTAATAATAATAATAATAATAATAACAATAATAATAATAATAATAATAATAATAATAATAATAATAATAATAATAATAATAATAATAATAATAATAATAATAATAATAATAATAATAATAATAATAATAATAATAATAATAATAATAATAATAATAATAATAATAATAATAATAATAATAATAATAATAATAATAATAATAATAATAATAATAATAATAATAATAATAATAATAATAATAATAATAATAATAATAATAATAATAATAATAATAATAATAATAATAATAATAACAATAATAACAATAATAACAATAATAATAATAATAATAATAATAATAATAATTTTTTTTTTTTTTTTTTTTTTTTTTTTTTTTTTTTGCCTTGAGGATAGTGGAAATCGCTAATGCTCACGAGAAACAGGCCCGCTCTGTTTCAAGTAGTGTGGGACTTGTTACTCACTAAAAAACCACCTTTAACCTCTTTCAACTTGACACCATCCACTCCGGGACTGCTTTCGCATTACTTCAGAGTGGTGTCGTTTTCTTTCCCTTCTTGGGACGGCTTTTTCATAATTGTCTTCTAGTGCGGGTTCGTCCTTTCTTGCCGGTAAGGCTTTTATCTGCTTTTTCATCTTTATGGGGGAATGCTTGCATCTTCCTCTCTCTTCTTGGATCTGAGTACCGTCTCGATGAAATAAGATATTTTGTTCCACGTGGCGGTACTCGAAATCATCTTGTTTATGGCATTTTCTGGAGAGAAGTTGCCTATCTCCGACTCGTGTCTATTCCTCTGTACTGTCCATCTGCTACGAACAAAAAATATGTGGTGAGCGTCGTCTTCCAGTGAGTCGCCATATCGGCAGGCTGCGCTTTCTGCTTTTCCCATCTTGTGGAGGTATCGGTTAAAGTAACCATGTCCAGTTAGAAACTGGGTGATGTAATAGTTTACTTCGCCGTGTACTCGCTCCGTCCATGCGGCTACGTCTCTGATTAGCCGCGCGGTCCACCTTCCCCTCACTTCAGCGTTCCACCTGCTTTGCCATTTTTGCTTGGTGATCTCCTTCGCTTCTGCTACTGCCGCTTCTACTCCTGCTTCCGTCTTCTTTTCGTGGACGTACTTTCTCTCAGCTGCTAAAAGATCGATGGGTGTTACTCCCGCGATTACGAGTACGGCTGGTTCCGACACTGAGCGATAGGAGCTTACAATTCGAAGTGCTCCTCGCCTCTGCACTGCAGCCATTTTCTTTCTATACTTCTCCTGCTTAAGTGCATCGGCCCAGATTTCTCGCCCGTACAAAAGTGATGAGATGACTTTTTAGCTCGCTCGGATGCAGACTTGATCTGCTGCCAGAAACTCAGTTTAGAGTCCAGGGCGATTCCTAGATATTTTGCTGCTGTTTTGCTGGTTATCACTTCTTGGCCTACTCGAAATTCAACAATCGTGGGGATCTGTCTCCTAGTCAGGATTACTATCTCCGTTTTCTCCGCTGCGAGACTAAGGCCGTGGTCTTCCATCCAAGCGATTACTCGTCTCATTACCTGGTTAAGTTTTAGCTGCGCATCGTCGGTATCTCTTGCGGTAATCACCGCGCCGATGTCATCTGCGTACCCTACTAGAAAAGTGCCTTCAGGCATCTCCATGCGAAGGATTCCATCGTAGGAAATATTCCACAGGTCTGGGCCTAGTATTGAACCCTGCGCTGCACCAGCGGTGATTTCCTTTCTGTGGCGGCCCTCCATGGTGTCGTACAGAAGTTCCCGGTCCTTGAGATAGTCCTTCACAATCCTCAGTAGATATTGCGGTATCCTGAATGAATTTTCGAGTGCGCTTAGCATATCTCTCCATCTGGTTGAATTGAAGGCATTTCTTACGTCCAAAGCTGCTAGCACAATGATTCGCCTTGAGTAGTGATTTGCCCTTTGGGCAGCGTGGGCGGTATTAACTACTTCTTCAATTGCACCTATCGTAGAGTGGCCTTTTCTGAATCCGTGTTGTCGATCGGATAGGCCTCCTGCTCTTTGGATTTCTGCTGTGAGTCGCGGCTTCAGCATCTTCTCGAGGAGTTTCCCTGCCGTGTCCAGCATGCACAGGGGTCTGTACGATGATGGGGAATTTGGATCTCCTTTTCCCTTGTTGATAAGCACCAAGCGTTGTATCTTCCACTCCTTGTAGAAGGTTCCTTCCTTAAGACAGCCATTATACATACTCAGTAGTAATTGGGGGTAAGTTCGGGCAATCGTTTTCAATACCTCCGCTGGTATACCGTCAGGCCCTGGGGCCTTATTGTTCTGCAAAGACTCAGCTGCTAGAATCAGCTCTTCTTCGTTGAACATTGGGACGTCTTGTTGTTGGGCAGGGAAGAAGTCCATGGGCCGCACAGGGTGGGTCGGAAAGAGTGGGTTCACTATTTTTTCCATTTGATCCGCGGCCATCGTAGGGGTGGTCGCCTGTGCTCCTAGCTTTCGCATTACAACCCTGTAGCCAAGTCCCCAGGGGTCGCTGTTGACCTCCCGCCGGAGGTCTTCCCACTTTTGTTTCTTGCTCAAATTGATGGCCCTCTTGAGCTCGGATTTTGCCATTTTGTATTCCTCTAGTGCGCTTTCTGTGGTAACAGCGTGTCTTCTCCTTCCCCTGGTGACCTTGCGTCTATGGTGTAAGCATCTCCTTCTAAGTTCAGCGATCTCCCCCGTCCACCAATATACTGGTTTTCTGCTTCCATTTGATTTGCCAGCTCGAGGCATCGACGCATTGCATGCACGGTGAATAAGTTGCATCGTCGCTTCAGCTTTTGATTCAGCTGTCCCCGTTATTTCTAGGATGGCGTCCTTCCCTTCATCTAGCACGGTTGTGAGTACCTCTACATTTAGGCGGTTGACTTTCCATCTCGGCGCACGTCTCTGATATCCGTTGGGAACGCGTTGGGCTCTTCGCAAGTCAAAAACGATATACTGGTGGTCACTGCCGGTATACTCCTCTATAACTCTCCAGTTTTCCAACTTTGTTGACAGCAGTTCTGAAGCTATAGTAACATCCGGTATTGTTTCAGCATATCCGGGTCGTCTAAAGGTAGATGTGTTTCCTTCGTTCATCACATTGAGCCCTAGTCTGGCAGCCATCTCAAGGATCTGCTTACCTCGTGAGTCCGTTCTGGGGCATTCCCCAGTCAAGAGCTTTGGCGTTGAAATCACCGGTAACCAAAACGTCGCCCTCGATGTCTCGTACGGTATCTTCCAAATGGTCCAGCTTTGCACGAAAATCGCTGATTCTTTCGTTCGGCGTAAAATAGCAGCTGAATATCGTGACTCCTTGGCATTTCACCCAGACAAAGCCTCTTTCTGCGCCGTATGCTTTTATGGAGGCAGCCCTTGGGTCCGGATCCATATTGCAGCAGTGCCAAGCGGTCCGAGAACCAGCTAGGCCCATCCTTGTTTGGTATTGTTCACTTATGGCTACTACATCCACTTTAAGATCGAGTCTAAGTTGTGAGAGTAGGTTGTCGGCCGTGCGGCTTCTATGGAGATTTGCTTGTAGGATTTTCATCATTGCGCGCTTTTTTTCTTTGCCTTTTCAAGTGCTTCCCTGAACACCTGACAGTTTCCAGACCCCGGTAAATGAGCTACCTGGGCTGGTGTGAGCTTCAGTTCTGCGCACAAGCAGCATTTCGCACTTGCTTTGCAGTCAGTTTTTATGTGACCCTGTTCTCCACACTTGAAGCATAGCCCTTGACTTTTCCTGTCAGGTCCTTACAGTTTGCTTGTTGGTGACCATAGCTGAAGCATCTAAAACAGCGTGTGACCTCCACTCTTCGTCGAACTCTACAGAAAACCCACCCGACTTTTATACGAGCAGCTTTTAGCAGCTCGCTCGCCATTCGGTCATTCAGTTGAACTATAGCCATTTTTTGAGCCTTCTGTTGGCCTTCATCAAAGTGACTTGAAGTTCTCCTGTCTGGACATTAACTGCTCGTTTAATGGCATCTTCTACTTCTTTACTGTTGTCAGGTCATCCATATCCCTAATCTCCAGTGTCGTTTTTGCTCAAATTTTCGGACAGTTGCTTTTTCCCCGAAGATGGCCTTCAAAGATAAACTGAAAGCTTCCTTGTCTTTTGTTTTGGACCCAAGTTCAAGCAAAACGTCTCCTGTCCTTGTTTGGCGCACAGTTCTTATTTCTGTTTGTGTTACGTCTGGATTGGCCCTTGTACGGATTTCTCGGAGGATATCTGCGTACGTTTCTGCGCCTCTGGATTTTATAATGATCGCTTCCCTTCGGTGCTTGACCTGCCTTTTTTCTTTCCTTGGTTAGTTTTTATCCCTTCTCTCTTTTTCTGTCGCTCGTGATTTTCTCTAACAAGATCCGCGCTGTTTCATCGGTCTTCTTGCTCTTGACTGGCTTTTAGCTCCTTTTCTTTCGATGAGGCATTTTCTTTTCTGTTTAACTTCGGTCCAAGTCTTTACCAGGTCCCTGATGGGTTGCACCTCTTCTATCCGTAGTTCGCAGCTTAATCTGCGGGGATCTGCGGGGTTGCAATCCTCGGCGACTTCCTCTTTTTCTTCTCCGTCTCCTTTTCAAGGGGGCTTGATGGTGGTCTCTTCTTGGGTTCCTGATTCGAGGTTGGTGTCTTAGTTATAAGCTCCGAGGGCTCCTGGTTGTTTGTATTAAATCGACCGTACTGCGGCACCTGTGGTTCAGGCTGCTTTGCCTGGTGGTATCTTGAGTCGCTATCACATTCCTTTTTAAGAAATCCTATTATATCCAAGGATTCCTCTAATTGAGCAAGGCCTGTCTTAATATCCATACTGATATTCTTCTGTCTATCCATCGCGATTTTCATCTTTCTTATGGTTTCCTTGCATTTTTGAAGCTCCTTTTCCACTGTGTTTTCCGTCAGCTGGTCTTCGCTTACGGTGGAAGACTCAAGGG
>CAUJBT010000207.1:0-50000 GCA_963082735.1 Pocota personata
TCCAAACAAGTGAAAAAAAACCATTCATTCGTTCGACTGAAAAATCTATCGAACAATTTTTCCAACAGATGCGATGGTAAAAAAAAACCATTCATTCGTTCGACTGCAAAATCCATCGAACAATTTTTCCAACCGATGCGATTGTTTAAAGTCCAAACAAGTGAAAAAAGAAACCATTCATTCGTTCGACTGAAAAATCCATCGAACAATTCTTCCAACCGATGCGATGGTTTAAATTCAAACAAGTGAAAAGAAACCATTCATTCGTTCAACTGAAAAATACGTCGAACAATTTTTCCAACCGATGCGATGGTTTAAAGTCAAAACGAGTGAAAAAAAACATTCATCCCTTCGACTGCAAAATCCATGGTACAATTTTTCCAGCAGATGCGACGGTAAAAAAAAATCATTCATTCGTTCGACTGCAAAATCCATCGAACAATTTTTCCAACCGATGCGAAGGTTTAAATCCAAACAATTGAAAAGAAACCATTCATTCGTTCAACTGAAAAATACATCGAACAATTTTTCCAACGTATGCGATGGTGAAAAAAAACCATTCATTCGTTCGACTGAAAAATCAACCAACAATTTTTCCAACCGATGCGATGGTTTAAACTCCAAACAAGTGAAAAAAAACTATTCATTCGTTCGACTGAAAAATCCATCGAACAATTTTTCCAACAGATGCGATGGTAAAAAAAAACCATTCATTCGTTCGACTGCAAAATCCATCGAACAATTTTTCCAACGGATGCGATTGTTTAAAGTCCTAACAAGTGAAAAAAAAACCATTCATTCGTTCGACTGAAAAATCAACCAACAATTTTTCCAACAGATGCGAAGGTTTAAAGTCCAAACAAGTGAAAAGAAACCATTCATTCGTTCAACTGAAAAATACATCGAACAATTTTTCCAACCGATGCGATGGTTTAAAGTCAACACGAGTGAAAAAAAACATTCATCCTTTCGACTGCAAAATCCATGGTACAATTTTTCCAGCAGATGCGACGGTAAAAAAAAACCATTCATTCGTTCGACTGCAAAATCCATCGAACAATTTTTCTAACCGATGCGATTGTTTAAAGTCCTAACAAGTGAAAAAAAACCATTCATCCTTTCGACTGCAAAATCCATGGTACAATTTTTCCAGCAGATGCGACGGTAAAAAAAAATCATTCATTCGTTCGACTGCAAAATCCATCGAACAATTTTTCCAACCGACGCGATGGTTTAAATCCAAACAAGTGAAAAGAAACCATTCATTCGTTCAACTGAAAAATACGTCGAACAATTTTTCCAACCGATGCGATGGTTTAAAGTCAAAACGAGTGAAAAAAAACATTCATCCTTTCGACTGCAAAATCCATGGTACAATTTGTCCAACAGATGCGACGGTAAAAAAAAATCATTCATTCGTTCGACTGCAAAATCCATCGAACAATTTTTCCAACCGATGCGATTGTTTAAAGTCCAAACAAGTGAAAAAAGAAACCATTCATTCGTTCGACTGAAAAATCCATCGAACAATTCTTCCAACCGATGCGATGGTTTAAATTCAAACAAGTGAAAAGAAACCATTCATTCGTTCAACTGAAAAATACGTCGAACAATTTTTCCAACCGATGCGATGGTTTAAAGTCAAAACGAGTGAAAAAAAACATTCATCCCTTCGACTGCAAAATCCATGGTACAATTTTTCCAGCAGATGCGACGGTAAAAAAAATCATTCATTCGTTCGACTGCAAAATCCATCGAACAATTTTTCCAACCGATGCGATGGTTTAAATCCAAACAATTGAAAAGAAACCATTCATTCGTTCAACTGAAAAATACATCGAACAATTTTTCCAACGTATGCGATGGTAAAAAAAAACCATTCATTCGTTCGACTGAAAAATCAACCAACAATTTTTCCAACCGATGCGATGGTTTAAACTCCAAACAAGTGAAAAAAAACTATTCATTCGTTCGACTGAAAAATCCATCGAACAATTTTTCCAACAGATGCGATGGTAAAAAAAAACCATTCATTCGTTCGACTGCAAAATCCATCGAACAATTTTTCCAACGGATGCGATTGTTTAAAGTCCTAACAAGTGAAAAAAAAAACCATTCATTCGTTCGACTGAAAAATCAACCAACAATTTTTCCAACAGATGCGAAGGTTTAAAGTCCAAACAAGTGAAAAGAAACCATTCATTCGTTCAACTGAAAAATACATCGAACAATTTTTCCAACCGATGCGATGGTTTAAAGTCAAAACGAGTGAAAAAAAACATTCATCCTTTCGACTGCAAAATCCATGGTACAATTTTTCCAGCAGATGCGACGGTAAAAAAAAATCATTCATTCGTTCGACTGCAAAATCCATCGAACAATTTTTCCAACCGACGCGATGGTTTAAAGTCCAAACAAGTGAAAAAAAACCATTCATTCGTTCGGCTGAAAAATCCATCGAACAATTTTTCCAACCGATGCGATGGTTTAAATCCAAACAAGTGAAAAGAAACCATTCATTCGTTCAACTGAAAAATACGTCGAACAATTTTTCCAACAGATGCGATGGTTTAAAGTCAAAACGAGTGAAAAAAAACATTCATCCTTTCGACTGCAAAATCCATGGTACAATTTTTCCAACAGATGCGACGGTAAAAAAAAATCATTCATTCGTTCGACTGCAAAATCCATAGAACAATTTTTCCAACCGATGCGATTGTTTAAAGTCCTAACAAGTGAAAAAAAAAACCATTCATTCGTTCGACTGAAAAATCAACCAACAATTTTTCCAACCGATGCGATGGTTTAAATCCAAACAAGTGAAAAGAAACCGTTCATTCGTTCAACTGAAAAATACGTCGAACAATTTTTCCAACCGATGCGATGGTTTAAAGTCAAAACGAGTGAAAAAAAACATTCATCCTTTCGACTGCAAAATCCATGGTACAATTTTTCCAGCAGATGCGACGGTAAAAAAAAACCATTCATTCGTTCGACTGCAAAATCCATCGAACAATTTTTCCAACCGACGCGATGGTTTAAATCCAAACAAGTGAAAAGAAACCATTCATTCGTTCAACTGAAAAATACGTCGAACAATTTTTCCAACCGATGCGATGGTTTATTCATCCCTTCGACTGCAAAATCCATGGTACAATTTTTCCAGCAGATGCGACGGTAAAAAAAAATCATTCATTCGTTCGACTGCAAAATATATCGAACAATTTTTCCAACCGATGCGATGGTTTAAAGTCAAAACAAGTGAAAAAAAACCATTCATTCGTTCGGCTGAAAAATCCATCGAACAATTTTTCCAACCGATGCGATGGTTTAAATCCAAACAAGTGAAAAGAAACCATTCATTCGTTCAACTGAAAAATACGTCGAACAATTTTTCCAACCGATGCGATGGTTTATTCGTCCTTTCGACTGCAAAATCCATGGTACAATTTTTCCAGCAGATGCGACGGTAAAAAAAAATTATTCATTCGTTCGACTGCAAAATCCATCGAACAATTTTTCCAACGTATGCGATGGATTAAAGTCCAAACAAGTGAAAAAAAACCACTCATTCGTTCGACTGAAAAATCCATCGAACAATTTTTCCAACAGATGCGATGGTAAAAAAAAACCATTCATTCGTTCGACTGCAAAATCCATCGAACAATTTTTCCAACCGATGCGATTGTTTAAAGTCCAAAAAAGTGAAAAAACAAACCATTCATTCGTTCGACTGAAAAATACATCGAACAATTCTTCCAACCGATGCGATGGTTTAAACTCCAAACAAGTGAAAAAAAACCATTCATTCGTTCGACTGAAAAATCCATCGAACAATTCTTCCAACCGATGCGAAGGTTTAAAGTCCAAACAAGTGAAAAGAAACCATTCATTCGTTCAACTGAAAAATACATCGAACAATTTTTCCAACCGATGCGATGGTTTAAAGTCAAAACGAGTGAAAAAAAACATTCATCCTTTCGACTGCAAAATCCATGGTACAATTTTTCCAGCAGATGCGACGGTAAAAAAAAACCATTCATTCGTTCGACTGCAAAATCCATCGAACAATTTTTCCAACCGATGCGATTGTTTAAAGTCCTAACAAGTGAAAAAAACCATTCATCCTTTCGACTGCAAAATCCATGGTACAATTTTTCCAGCAGATGCGACGGTAAAAAAAAATCATTCATTCGTTCGACTGCAAAATCCATCGAACAATTTTTCCAACGTATGCGATGGATTAAAGTCCAAACAAGTGAAAAAAAACCATTCATTCGTTCGACTGAAAAATCTATCGAACAATTTTTCCAACAGATGCGATGGTAAAAAAAAACCATTCATTCGTTCGACTGCAAAATCCATCGAACAATTTTTCCAACCGATGCGATTGTTTAAAGTCCAAACAAGTGAAAAAAGAAACCATTCATTCGTTCGACTGAAAAATCCATCGAACAATTCTTCCAACCGATGCGATGGCTTAAATCCAAACAAGTGAAAAGAAACCATTCATTCGTTCAACTGAAAAATACGTCGAACAATTTTTCCAACCGATGCGATGGTTTAAAGTCAAAACGAGTGAAAAAAAACATTCATCCTTTCGACTGCAAAATCCATGGTACAATTTTTCCAGCAGATGCGACGGTAAAAAAAAATCATTCATTCGTTCGACTGCAAAATCCATCGAACAATTTTTCCAACCGATGCGATGGTTTAAATCCAAACAATTGAAAAGAAACCATTCATTCGTTCAACTGAAAAATACATCGAACAATTTTTTAAACGTATGCGATGGTAAAAAAAAACCATTCATTCGTTCGACTGAAAAATCAAATAACAATTTTTCCAACCGATGCGATGGTTTAAACTCCAAACAAGTGAAAAAAAACCATTCATTCGTTCGACTGAAAAATCCATCGAACAATTTTTCCAACAGATGCGATGGTAAAAAAAACCATTCATTCGTTCGACTGCAAAATCCATCGAACAATTTTTCCAACCGATGCGATTGTTTAAAGTCCTAACAAGTGAGAAAAAAAAACAATTCATTCGTTCGACTGAAAAATCAACCAACAGTTTTTCCAACAGATGCGAAGGTTTAAAGTCCAAACAAGTGAAAAGAAACCATTCATTCGTTCAACTGAAAAATACATCGAACAATTTTTCCAACCGATGCGATGGTTTAAAGTCAAAACGAGTGAAAAAAAACATTCATCCTTTCGACTGCAAAATCCATGGTACAATTTTTCCAGCAGATGCGACGGTAAAAAAAAATCATTCATTCGTTCGACTGCAAAATCCATCGAACAATTTTTCCAACCGACGCGATGGTTTAAAGTCCAAACAAGTGAAAAAAAACCATTCATTCGTTCGGCTGAAAAATCCATCGAACAATTTTTCCAACCGATGCGATGGTTTAAATCCAAACAAGTGAAAAGAAACCATTCATTCGTTCAACTGAAAAATACGTCGAACAATTTTTCCAACCGATGCGATTGTTTAAAGTCCTAACAAGTGAAAAAAAAAAACCATTCATTCGTTCGACTGAAAAATCAACCAACAATTTTTCCAACCGACGCGAAGGTTTAAAGTCCAAACAAGTGAAAAGAAACCATTCATTCGTTCAACTGAAAAATACATCGAACAATTTTTCCAACCGATGCGATGGTTTAAAGTCAAAACGAGTGAAAAAAAACATTCATCCTTTCGACTGCAAAATCCATGGTACAATTTTTCCAGCAGATGCGACGGTAAAAAAAATCATTCATTCGTTCGACTGCAAAATCCATCGAACAATTTTTCCAACGTATGCGATGGATTAAAGTCCAAACAAGTGAAAAAAAACCATTCATTCGTTCGGCTGAAAAATCCATCGAACAATTTTTCCAACAGATGCGATGGTAAAAAGAAACCATTCATTCGTTCGACTGCAAAATCCATCGAACAATTTTTCCAACCGACGCGATGGTTTAAAGTCCAAACAAGTGAAAAAAAACCATTCATTCGTTCGGCTGAAAAATCCATCGAACAATTTTTCCAACCGATGCGATGGTTTAAATCCAAACAAGTGAAAAGAAACCATTCATTCGTTCAACTGAAAAATACATCGAACAATTTTTCCAACCGATGCGATGGTTTAAAGTCAAAACGAGTGAAAAAAAACATTCATCCTTTCGACTGCAAAATCCATGGTACAATTTTTCCAGCAGATGCGACGGTAAAAAAAATCATTCATTCGTTCGACTGCAAAATCCATCGAACAATTTTTCCAACCGACGCGATGGTTTAAAGTCCAAACAAGTGAAAAAAAACCATTCATTCGTTCGGCTGAAAAATCCATCGAACAATTTTTCCAACCGATGCGATGGTTTAAAGTCAAAACGAGGGAAAAAAAACATTCATCCTTTCGACTGCAAAATCCATGGTACAATTTTTCCAGCAGATGCGACGGTAAAAAAAATCATTCATTCGTTCGACTGCAAAATCCATCGAACAATTTTTCCAACGTATGCGATGGATTAAAGTCCAAACAAGTGAAAAAAAAAACCATTCATTCGTTCGACTGAAAAATCCATCGAACAATTTTTCCAACAGATGCGATGGCAAAAAAAACCATTCATTCGTTCGACTGCAAAATCCATCGAACAATTTTTCCAACCGATGCGATTGTTTAAAGTCCAAACAAGTGAAAAAAGAAACCATTCATTCGTTCGACTGAAAAATCCATCGAACAATTTTTCCAACCGATGCGATGGTTTAAACTCCAAACAAGTGAAAAAAAACCATTCATTCGTTCGACTGAAAAATCCATCGAACAATTTTTCCAACAGATGCGAAGGTTTAAAGTCCAAACAAGTGAAAGGAAACCATTCATTCGTTCAACTGAAAAATACATCGAACAATTTTTCCAACCGATGCGATGGTTTAAAGTCAAAACGAGTGAAAAAAAACATTCATCCTTTCGACTGCAAAATCCATGGTACAATTTTTCCAGCAGATGCGACGGTAAAAAAAAAATCATTCATTCGTTCGACTGCAAAATCCATCGAACAATTTTTCCAACCGATGCGATGGTTTAAATCCAAACAATTGAAAAGAAACCATTCATTCGTTCAACTTAAAAAATACATCGAACAATTTTTCCAACGTATGCGATGGTAAAAAAAAACCATTCATTCGTTCGACTGCAAAATCCATCGAACAATTTTTCCAACCGATGCGATTGTTTAAAGTCCTAACAAATGAAAAAAAAACCATTCATTCGTTCGACTGAAAAATCAACCAACAATTTTTCCAACCGATGCGATGGTTTAAACTCCAAACAAGTGAAACTTGTCGTTCGACTGAAAAATCCATCGAACAATTTTTCCAACAGATGTGAAGGTTTAAAGTCCAAACAAGTGAAAAGAAACCATTCATTCGTTCAACTGAAAAATACATCGAACAATTTTTCCAACCGATGCGATGGTTTAAAGTCAAAACGAGTGAAAAAAAACATTCATCCTTTCGACTGCAAAATCCATGGTACAATTTTTCCAGCAGATGCGACGGTAAAAAAAAATCATTCATTCGTTCGACTGCAAAATCCATCGAACAATTTTTCCAACCGACGCGATGGTTTAAAGTCCAAACAAGTGAAAAAAAACCATTCATTCGTTCGGCTGAAAAATCCATCGAACAATTTTTCCAACCGATGCGATGGTTTAAATCCAAACAAGTGAAAAGAAACCATTCATTCGTTCAACTGAAAAATACGTCGAATAATTTTTCCAACCGATGCGATGGTTTAAAGTCAAAACGAGTGAAAAAAAACATTCATCCTTTCGACTGCAAAATCCATGGTACAATTTTTCCAGCAGATGCGACGGTAAAAAAAATCATTCATTCGTTCGACTGCAAAATCCATCGAACAATTTTTCCAACGTATGCGATGGATTAAAGTCCAAACAAGTGAAAAAAACCATTCATTCGTTCGACTGAAAAATCCAGCGAACAATTTTTCCAACAGATGCGATGGTAAAAAAAACCATTCATTCGTTCGACTGCAAAATCCATCGAACAATTTTTCCAACCGATGCGATTGTTTAAACTCCAAACAAGTGAAAGAAGAAACCATTCATTCGTTCGACTGAAAAATCCATCGAACAATTCTTCCAACCGATGCGATGGTTTAAACTCCAAACAAGTGAAAAAAACCATTCATTCGTTCGACTGAAAAATCCATCGAACAATTTTTCCAACAGATGCGATGGTAAAAAAACCATTCATTCGTTCGACTGCAAAATCCATCGAACAATTTTTCCAACCGATGCGATTGTTTAAAGTCCAAACAAGTGAAAAAAGAAACCATTAATTCGTTCGACTGAAAAATCCATCGAACAATTCTTCCAACCGATGCGACGGTTTAAATCCAAACAAGTGAAAAGAAACCATTCATTCGTTCAACTGAAAAATACGTCGAACAATTTTTCCAACCGATGCGATGGTTTAAAGTCAAAACGAGTGAAAAAAAACATTCATCCTTTCGACTGCAAAATCCATGGTACAATTTTTCCAGCAGATGCGACGGTAAAAAAAAATCATTCATTCGTTCGACTGCAAAATCCATCGAACAATTTTTCCAACCGATGCGATGGTTTAAATCCAAACAATTGAAAAGAAACCATTCATTCGTTCAACTTAAAAAATACATCGAACAATTTTTCCAACGTATGCGATGGTAAAAAAAAACCATTCATTCGTTCGACTGCAAAATCCATCGAACAATTTTTCCAACCGATGCGATTGTTTAAAGTCCTAACAAGTGAAAAAAAAACCATTCATTCGTTCGACTGAAAAATCAACCAACAATTTTTCCAACCGATGCGATGGTTTAAACTCCAAACAAGTGAAACTTGTCGTTCGACTGAAAAATCCATCGAACAATTTTTCCAACAGATGCGAAGGTTTAAAGTCCAAACAAGTGAAAAGAAACCATTCATTCGTTCAACTGAAAAATACATCGAACAATTTTTCCAACCGATGCGATGGTTTAAAGTCAAAACGAGTGAAAAAAAACATTCATCCTTTCGACTGCAAAATCCATGGTACAATTTTTCCAGCAGATGCGACGGTAAAAAAAAATCATTCATTCGTTCGACTGCAAAATCCATCGAACAATTTTTCCAACCGACGCGATGGTTTAAAGTCCAAACAAGTGAAAAAAAACCATTCATTCGTTCGGCTGAAAAATCCATCGAACAATTTTTCCAACCGATGCGATGGTTTAAATTCAAACAAGTGAAAAGAAACCATTCATTCGTTCAACTGAAAAATACGTCGAATAATTTTTCCAACCGATGCGATGGTTTAAAGTCAAAACGAGTGAAAAAAAACATTCATCCTTTCGACTGCAAAATCCATGGTACAATTTTTCCAGCAGATGCGACGGTAAAAAAAAATCATTCATTCGTTCGACTGCAAAATCCATCGAACAATTTTTCCAACGTATGCGATGGATTAAAGTCCAAACAAGTGAAAAAAACCATTCATTCGTTCGACTGAAAAATCCAGCGAACAATTTTTCCAAAAGATGCGATGGTAAGAAAAAAACATTCATTCGTTCGACTGCAAAATCCATCGAACAATTTTTCCAACCGATGCGATTGTTTAAACTCCAAAAAAGTGAAAGAAGAAACCATTCATTCGTTCGACTGAAAAATCCATCGAACAATTCTTCCAACCGATGCGATGGTTTAAACTCCAAACAAGTGAAAAAAAACCATTCATTCGTTCGACTGAAAAATCCATCGAACAATTTTTCCAACAGATGCGATGGTAAAAAAAACCATTCATTCGTTCGACTGCAAAATCCATCGAACAATTTTTCCAACCGATGCGATTGTTTAAAGTCCAAACAAGTGAAAAAAGAATCCATTAATTCGTTCGACTGAAAAATCCATCGAACAATTCTTCCAACCGATGCGACGGTTTAAATCCAAACAAGTGAAAAGAAACCATTCATTCGTTCAACTGAAAAATACGTCGAACAATTTTTCCAACCGATGCGATGGTTTAAAGTCAAAACGAGTGAAAAAAAACATTCATCCTTTCGACTGCAAAATCCATGGTACAATTTTTCCAGCAGATGCGACGGTAAAAAAAAATCATTCATTCGTTCGACTGCAAAATCCGTCGAACAATTTTTCCAACCGATGCGATGGTTTAAATCCAAACAATTGAAAAGAAACCATTCATTCGTTCAACTGAAAAATACATCGAACAATTTTTCCAACGTATGCGATGGTAAAAAAAAACCATTCATTCGTTCGACTGCAAAATCCATCGAACAATTTTTCCAACCGATGCGATTGTTTAAAGTCCTAACAAGTGAAAAAGAAACCATTCATTCGTTCGACTGAAAAAACAACCAACAATTTTTCCAACCGATGCGATGGTTTAAACTCCAAACAAGTGAAAAAAAACCATTCATTCGTTCGACTGAAAAATCCATCGAACAATTTTTCCAACAGATGCGATGGTAAAAAAAAACCATTCATTCGTTCGACTGCAAAATCCATCGAACAATTTTTCCAACAGATGCGAAGGTTTAAAGTCCAAACAAGTGAAAAATACCATTCATCCCTTCGACTGCAAAATCCATGGTACAATTTTTCCAGCAGATGCGACGGTAAAAAAAAATCATTCATTCGTTCGAGTGCAAAATCCATCGAACAATTTTTCCAACCGATGCGATGGTTTAAAGTCAAAACAAGTGAAAAGAAACCATTCATTCGTTCAACTGAAAAATACGTCGAACAATTTTTCCAACCGATGCGATGGTTTATTCATCCTTTCGACTGCAAAATCCATGGTACAATTTTTCCAGCAGATGCGACGGTAAAAAAAAATCATTCATTCGTTCGACTGCAAAATCCATCGAACAATTTTTCCAACGTATGCGATGGATTAAAGTCCAAACAAGTGAAAAAAAACCATTCATTCGTTCGACTGAAAAATCCATCGAACAATTTTTCCAACAGATGCGATGGTAAAAAAAAACCATTCATTCGTTCGACTGCAAAATCCATCGAACAATTTTTCCAACCGATGCGATTGTTTAAAGTCCAAAAAAGTGAAAAAACAAACCATTCATTCGTTCAACTGAAAAATACGTCGAACAATTTTTCCAACGGATGCGATGGTTTAAAGTCAAAACGAGTGAAAAAAAACATTCATCCTTTCGACTGCAAAGTCCATGGTACAATTTTTCCAGCAGATGCGACGGTAAAAAAAAATCATTCATTCGTTCGACTGCAAAATCCATCGAACAATTTTTCCAACCGATGCGATGGTTTAAATCCAAACAAGTGAAAAGAAACCATTCATTCGTTCAACTGAAAAATACGTCGAACAATTTTTCCAACCGATGCGATGGTTTAAAGTCAAAACGAGTGAAAAAAAACATTCATCCTTTCGACTGCAAAATCCATGGTACAATTTTTCCAACAGATGCGACGGTAAAAAAAAATCATTCATTCGTTCGACTGCAAAATCCATCGAACAATTTTTCCAACGTATGCGATGGATTAAAGTCCAAACAAGTGAAAAAAAACCATTCATTCGTAAGACTGAAAAATCTATCGAACAATTTTTCCAACAGATGCGATGGTAAAAAAAAACCATTCATTCGTTCGACTGCAAAATCCATCGAACAATTCTTCCAACCGATGCGAAGGTTTAAACTAAAAACAAGTGAAAAAAAACCATTCATTCGTTCGGCTGAAAAATCCATCGAACAATTTTTCCAACCGATGCGATGGTTTAAATCCAAACAAGTGAAAAGAAACCATTCATTCGTTCAACTGAAAAATACGTCGAACAATTTTTCCAACCGATGCGATTGTTTAAAGTCCTAACAAGTGAAAAAAAAAACCATTCATTCGTTCGACTGAAAAATCAACCAACAATTTTTCCAACAGATGCGAAGGTTTAAAGTCCAAACAAGTGAAAAGAAACCATTCATTCGTTCAACTGAAAAATACGTCGAACAATTTTTCCAACCGATGCGATTGTTTAAAGTCCTAACAAGTGAAAAAAAAAACCATTCATTCGTTCGACTGAAAAATCAACCAACAATTTTTCCAACAGATGCGAAGGTTTAAAGTCCAAACAAGTGAAAAGAAACCATTCATTCGTTCAACTGAAAAATACATCGAACAATTTTTCCAACCGATGCGATGGTTTAAAGTCAAAACGAGTGAAAAAAAACATTCATTCGTTCGACTGCAAAATCCATCGAACAATTTTTCCAACGTATGCGATGGATTAAAGTCCAAACAAGTGAAAAAAAACCATTCATTCGTTCGACTGAAAAATCCATCGAACAATTTTTCCAACAGATGCGATGGTAAAAAGAAACCATTCATTCGTTCGACTGCAAAATCCATCGAACAATTTTTCCAACCGATGCGATGGTTTAAATCCAAACAATTGAAAAGAAACCATTCATTCGTTCAACTGAAAAATCCATCGAAAAATTTTTCCAACCGATGCGATGGTTTAAATCCAAACAAGTGAAAAGAAACCATTCATTCGTTCAACTGAAAAATACATCGAACAATTTTTCCAACCGATGCGATGGTTTAAAGTCAAAACGAGTGAAAAAAAACATTCATCCTTTCGACTGCAAAATCCATGGTACAATTTTTCCAGCAGATGCGACGGTAAAAAAAAATCATTCATTCGTTCGACTGCAAAATCCATCGAACAATTTTTCCAACGTATGCGATGGTTTAAAGTCCAAACAAGTGAAAAAAAACCATTCATTCGTTCGGCTGAAAAATCCATCGAACAATTTTTCCAACCGATGCGATGGTTTAAAACCAAACAAGTGAAAAGAAACCATTCATTCGTTCAACTGAAAAATACGTCGAATAATTTTTCCAACCGATGCGATGGTTTAAAGTCAAAACGAGTGAAAAAAAACATTCATCCTTTCGACTGCAAAATCCATGGTACAATTTTTCCAGCAGATGCGACGGTAAAAAAAAATCATTCATTCGTTCGACTGCAAAATCCATCGAACAATTTTTCCAACGTATGCGATGGATTAAAGTCCAAACAAGTGAAAAAAAACCATTCATTCGTTCGACTGAAAAATCTATCGAACAATTTTTCCAACAGATGCGATGGTAAAAAAAAACCATTCATTCGTTCGACTGCAAAATCCATCGAACAATTTTTCCAACCGATGCGATGGTTTAAAGTCCAAACAAGTGAAAAAAGAAACCATTCATTCGTTCGACTGAAAAATCCATCGAACAATTCTTCCAACCGATGCGATTGTTTAAATTCAAACAAGTGAAAAGAAACCATTCATTCGTTCAACTGAAAAATACGTCGAACAATTTTTCCAACCGATGCGATGGTTTAAAGTCAAAACGAGTGAAAAAAAACATTCATCCCTTCGACTGCAAAATCCATGGTACAATTTTTCCAGCAGATGCGACGGTAAACAAAAATCATTCATTCGTTCGACTGCAAAATCCATCGAACAATTTTTCCAACCGATGCGATGGTTTAAATCCAAACAATTGAAAAGAAACCATTCATTCGTTCAACTGAAAAATACATCGAACAATTTTTCCAACGTATGCGATGGTAAAAAAAAACCATTCATTCGTTCGACTGAAAAATCAACCAACAATTTTTCCAACCGATGCGATGGTTTAAACTCCAAACAAGTGAAAAAAAACCATTCATTCGTTCGACTGAAAAATCCATCGAACAATTTTTCCAACAGATGCGATGGTAAAAAGAAACCATTCATTCGTTCGACTGCAAAATCCATCGAACAATTTTTCCAACGTATGCGATGGTAAAAAAAAACCATTCATTCGTTCGACTGAAAAATCAACCAACAATTTTTCCAACGGATGCGATTGTTTAAAGTCCTAACAAGTGAAAAAAAAACCATTCATTCGTTCGACTGAAAAATCAACCAACAATTTTTCCAACAGATGCGAAGGTTTAAAGTCCAAACAAGTGAAAAGAAACCATTCATTCGTTCAACTGAAAAATACATCGAACAATTTTTCCAACCGATGCGATGGTTTAAAGTCAACACGAGTGAAAAAAAACATTCATCCTTTCGACTGCAAAATCCATGGTACAATTTTTCCAGCAGATGCGACGGTAAAAAAAAACCATTCATTCGTTCGACTGCAAAATCCATCGAACAATTTTTCTAACCGATGCGATTGTTTAAAGTCCTAACAAGTGAAAAAAACCATTCATCCTTTCGACTGCAAAATCCATGGTACAATTTTTCCAGCAGATGCGACGGTAAAAAAAAATCATTCATTCGTTCGACAGCAAAATCCATCGAACAATTTTTCCAACCGACGCGATGGTTTAAATCCAAATAAGTGAAAAGAAACCATTCATTCGTTCAACTGAAAAACACGTCGAACAATTTTTCCAACCGATGCGATGGTTTAAAGTCAACACGAGTGAAAAAAAACATTCATCCTTTCGACTGCAAAATCCATGGTACAATTTTTCCAGCAGATGCGACGGTAAAAAAAAACCATTCATTCGTTCGACTGCAAAATCCATCGAACAATTTTTCCAACGTATGCGATGGATTAAAGTCCAAACAAGTGAAAAAAAACCATTCATTCGTTCGACTGAAAAATCTATCGAACAATTTTTCCAACAGATGCGATGGTAAAAAAAAACCATTCATTCGTTCGACTGCAAAATCCATCGAACAATTTTTCCAACCGATGCGATTGTTTAAAGTCCAAACAAGTGAAAAAAGAAACCATTCATTCGTTCGACTGAAAAATCCATCGAACAATTCTTCCAACCGATGCGATGGTTTAAATTCAAACAAGTGAAAAGAAACCATTCATTCGTTCAACTGAAAAATACGTCGAACAATTTTTCCAACCGATGCGATGGTTTAAAGTCAAAACGAGTGAAAAAAAACATTCATCCCTTCGACTGCAAAATCCATGGTACAATTTTTCCAGCAGATGCGACGGTAAAAAAAAATCATTCACTCGTTCGACTGCAAAATCCATCGAACAATTTTTCCAACCGATGCGATGGTTTAAATCCAAACAATTGAAAAGAAACCATTCATTCGTTCAACTGAAAAATACATCGAACAATTTTTCCAACGTATGCGATGGTAAAAAAAAACCATTCATTCGTTCGACTGAAAAATCAACCAACAATTTTTCCAACCGATGCGATGGTTTAAACTCCAAACAAGTGAAAAAAAACTATTCATTCGTTCGACTGAAAAATCCATCGAACAATTTTTCCAACAGATGCGATGGTAAAAAAAAACCATTCATTCGTTCGACTGCAAAATCCATCGAACAATTTTTCCAACGGATGCGATTGTTTAAAGTCCTAACAAGTGAAAAAAAAACCATTCATTCGTTCGACTGAAAAACCAACCAACAATTTTTCCAACAGATGCGAAGGTTTAAAGTCCAAACAAGTGAAAAGAAACCATTCATTCGTTCAACTGAAAAATACATCGAACAATTTTTCCAACCGATGCGATGGTTTAAAGTCAAAACGAGTGAAAAAAAACATTCATCCTTTCGACTGCAAAATCCATGGTACAATTTTTCCAGCAGATGCGACGGTAAAAAAAAATCATTCATTCGTTCGACTGCAAAATCCATCGAACAATTTTTCCAACCGACGCGATGGTTTAAAGTCCAAACAAGTGAAAAAAAACCATTCATTCGTTCGGCTGAAAAATCCATCGAACAATTTTTCCAACCGATGCGATGGTTTAAATCCAAACAAGTGAAAAGAAACCATTCATTCGTTCAACTGAAAAATACGTCGAACAATTTTTCCAACAGATGCGATGGTTTAAAGTCAAAACGAGTGAAAAAAAACATTCATCCTTTCGACTGCAAAATCCATGGTACAATTTTTCCAACAGATGCGACGGTAAAAAAAAATCATTCATTCGTTCGACTGCAAAATCCATAGAACAATTTTTCCAACCGATGCGATTGTTTAAAGTCCTAACAAGTGAAAAAAAAAACCATTCATTCGTTCGACTGAAAAATCAACCAACAATTTTTCCAACAGATGCGAAGGTTTAAAGTCCAAACAAGTGAAAAGAAACCATTCATTCGTTTAACTGAAAAATACATCGAACAATTTTTCCAACCGATGCGATGGTTTAAAGTCAAAACGAGTGAAAAAAAACATTCATCCTTTCGACTGCAAAATCCATGGTACAATTTTTCCAGCAGATGCGACGGTAAAAAAAATCATTCATTCGTTCGACTGCAAAATCCATCGAACAATTTTTCCAACGTATGTGATGGATTAAAGTCCAAACAAGTGAAAAAAAACCATTCATTCGTTCGACTGAAAAATCCATCGAACAATTTTTCCAACAGATGCGATGGTAAAAAGAAACCATTCATTCGTTCGGCTGAAAAATCCATCGAACAATTTTTCCAACCGATGCGATGGTTTAAATCCAAACAAGTGAAAAGAAACCATTCATTCGTTCAACTGAAAAATACATCGAACAATTTTTCCAACCGATGCGATGGTTTAAAGTCAAAACGAGTGAAAAAAAAACATTCATCCTTTCGACTGCAAAATCCATGGTACAATTTTTCCAGCAGATGCGACGGTAAAAAAAAATCATTCATTCGTTCGACTGCAAAATCCATCGAACAATTTTTCCAACCGACGCGATGGTTTAAAGTCCAAACAAGTGAAAAAAAACCATTCATTCGTTCGGCTGAAAAATCCATCGAACAATTTTTCCAACGGATGCGATGGTTTAAATCCAAACAAGTGAAAAGAAACCATTCATTCGTTCAACTGAAAAATATGTCGAATAATTTTTCCAACCGATGCGATGGTTTAAAGTCAAAACGAGTGAAAAAAAACATTCATCCTTTCGACTGCAAAATCCATGGCACAATTTTTCCAGCAGATGCGACGGTAAAAAAAAAATCATTCATTCGTTCGACTGCAAAATCCATCGAACAATTTTTCCAACGTATGCGATGGATTAAAGTAAAAACAAGTGAAAAAAAAACCATTCATTCGTTCGACTGAAAAATCCATCGAACAATTTTTCCAACAGATGCGAAGGTTTAAAGTCCAAACAAGTGAAAAGAAACCATTCATTCGTTCAACTGAAAAATACATCGAACAATTTTTCCAACCGATGCGATGGTTTAAAGTCAAAACGAGTGAAAAAAAACATTCATCCTTTCGACAGCAAAATCCATGGTACAATTTTTCCAGCAGATGCGACGGTAAAAAAAAATCATTCATTCGTTCGACTGCAAAATCCATCGAACAATTTTTCCAACCGATGCGATGGTTTAAATCCAAACAATTGAAAAGAAACCATTCATTCGTTCAACTGAAAAATACATCGAACAATTTTCCCAACGTATGCGATGGTAAAAAAAAACCATTCATTCGTTCGACTGAAAAATCCATCGAACAATTTTTCCAACAGATGCGAAGGTTTAAAGTCCAAACAAGTGAAAAGAAACCATTCATTCGTTCGACTGAAAAATACGTCGAATAATTTTTCCAACCGATGCGATGGTTTAAAGTCAAAACGAGTGAAAAAAAACATTCATCCTTTCGACTGCAAAATCCATGGTACAATTTTTCCAGCAGATGCGACGGTAAAAAAAAATCATCCATTCGTTCGACTGCAAAATCCATCGAACAATTTTTCCAACCGACGCGATGGTTTAAAGTAGAAACAAGTGAAAAAAAACCATTCATTCGTTCGGCTGAAAAATCCATCGAACAATTTTTCCAACCGATGCGATGGTTTAAATCCAAACAAATGAAAAGAAACCATTCATTCGTTCAACTGAAAAATACGTCGAATAATTTTTCCAACCGCTGCGATGGTTTAAAGTCAAAACGAGTGAAAAAAAACATTCATCCTTTCGACTGCAAAATCCATGGTACAATTTTTCCAGCTGATGCGACGGTAAAAAAAAATCATTCATTCGTTCGACTGCAAAATCCATCGAACAATTTTTCCAACGTATGCGATGGATTAAAGTCCAAACAAGTGAAAAAAAACCATTCATTCGTTCGACTGAAAAATCCATCGAACAATTTTTCCAACAGATGCGATGGTAAAAAAAAAACCATTCATTCGTTCGACTGCAAAATCCATCGAACAATTTTTAAAACCGATGCGATTGTTTAAAGTAATAACAAGTGAAAAAAAAAACCATTCATTCGTTCGACTGAAAAATCAACCAACAATTTTTCCAACCGATGCGATGGTTTAAACTCCAAACAAGTGAAAAAAAACCATTCATTCGTTCGACTGAAAAATCCATCGAACAATTTTTCCAACAGATGCGAAGGTTTAAAGTCCAAACAAGTGAAAAAAAACATTCATCCTTTCGACTGCAAAATCCATGGTACAATTTTTCCAGCAGATGCGACGGTAAAAAAAAATCATTCATTCGTTCGACTGCAAAATCCATCGAACAATTTTTCCAACCGACGCGATGGTTTAAAGTCGAAACAAGTGAAAAAAAACCATTCATTCGTTCAACTGAAAAATACATCGAACAATTTTTCCAACCGATGCGATGGATTAAAGTCAAAACGAGTGAAAAAAAACATTCATCCTTTCGACTGCAAAATCCATGGTACAATTTTTCCAGCAGATGCGACGGTAAAGAAAAATCATTCATTCGTTCGACTGCAAAATCCATCGAACAATTTTTCCAACCGACGCGATGGTTTAAAGTCCAAACAAGTGAAAAAAAACCATTCATTCGTTCGGCTGAAAAATCCATCGAATAATTTTTCCAACCGATGCGATGGTTTAAATCCAAACAAGTGAAAAGAAACCATTCATTCGTTCAACTGAAAAATACGTCGAATAATTTTTCCAACCGATGCGATGGTTTAAAGTCAAAACGAGTGAAAAAAAACATTCATCCTTTCGACTGCAAAATCCATGGTACAATTTTTCCAGCAGATGCGACGGTAAAAAAAAATCATTCATTCGTTCGACTGCAAAATCCATCGAACAATTTTTCCAACGTATGCGATGGATTAAAGTCCAAACAAGTGAAAAAAAAACCATTCATTCGTTCGACTGAAAAATCCATCGAACAATTTTTCCAACAGATGCGATGGTAAAAAAAAACCATTCATTCGTTCGACTGCAAAATCCATCGAACAATTTTTCCAACCGATGCGATTGTTTAAACTCCAAACAAGTGAAAAAAGAAACCATTCATTCGTTCGACTGAAAAATCCATCGAACAATTCTTCCAACCGATGCGATGGTTTAAACTCCAAACAAGTGAAAAAAAAACCATTCATTCGTTCGACTGAAAAATCCATCGAACAATTTTTCCAACAGATGCGATGGTAAAAAAAAACCATTCATTCGTTCGACTGCAAAATCCATCGAACAATTTTTCCAACCGATGCGATTGTTTAAAGTCCTAACAAGTGAAAAAAACCATTCATCCTTTCGACTGCAAAATCCATGGTACAATTTTTCCAGCAGATGCGACGGTAAAAAAAAATCATTCATTCGTTCGACTGCAAAATCCATCGAACAATTTTTCCAACCGACTCGATGGTTTAAATCCAAACAAGTGAAAAGAAACCATTCATTCGTTCAACTGAAAAATACGTCGAACAATTTTTCCAACAGATGCGATGGTTTAAAGTCCAAACGAGTGAAAAAAAACATTCATCCTTTCGACTGCAAAATCCATGGTACAATTTTTCCAACAGATGCGACGGTAAAAAAAAATCATTCATTCGTTCGACTGCAAAATCCATCGAACAATTTTTCCAACGTATGCGATGGACTAAAGTCCAAACAAGTGAAAAAAAACCATTCATTCGTTCGACTGAAAAATCTATCGAACAATTTTTCCAACAGATGCGATGGTAAAAAAAAACCATTCATTCGTTCGACTGCAAAATCCATCGAACAATTTTTCCAACTGATGCGATTGTTTAAAGTCCAAACAAGTGAAAAAAGAAACCATTCATTCGTTCGACTGAAAAATCCATCGAACAATTCTTCCAACCGATGCGATGGTTTAAATCCAAACAAGTGAAAAGAAACCATTCATTCGTTCAACTGAAAAATACGTCGAACAATTTTTCCAACCGATGCGATGGTTTAAAGTCAAAACGAGTGAAAAAAAACATTCATCCTTTCGACTGCAAAATCCATGGTACAATTTTTCCAGCAGATGCGACGGTAAAAAAAAATCATTCATTCGTTCGACTGCAAAATCCATCGAACTATTTTTCCAACCAATGCGATGGTTTAAATCCAAGCAATTGAAAAGAAACCATTCATTCGTTCAACTGAAAAATACATCGAACAATTTTTCCAACGTATGCGATGGTAAAAAAAAAACCATTCATTCGTTCGACTGCAAAATCCATCGAACAATTTTTCCAACCGATGCGATTGTTTAAAGTCCTAACAAGTGAAAAAGAAACCATTCATTCGTTCGACTGAAAAAACAACCAACAATTTTTCCAACCGATGCGATGGTTTAAACTCCAAACAAGTGAAAAAAAACCATTCATTCGTTCGACTGAAAAATCCATCGAACAATTTTTCCAACGTATGCGATGGATTAAAGTCCAAACAAGTGAAAAAAAACCATTCATTCGTTCGACTGAAAAATCCATCGAACAATTTTTCCAACAGATGCGATGGTAAAAAAAAAACCATTCATTCGTTCGACTGCAAAATCCATCGAACAATTTTTAAAACCGATGCGATTGTTTAAAGTCCTAACAAGTGAAAAAAAAACCATTCATTCGTTCGACTGAAAAATCAACCAACAATTTTTCCAACCGATGCGATGGTTTAAACTCCAAACAAGTGAAAAAAAACCATTCATTCGTTCGACTGAAAAATCCATCGAACAATTTTTCCAACAGATGCGAAGGTTTAAAGTCCAAACAAGTGAAAAAAAACATTCATCCTTTCGACTGCAAAATTTATGGTACAATTTTTCCAGCAGATGCGACGGTAAAAAAAAATCATTCATTCGTTCGACTGCAAAATCCATCGAACAATTTTTCCAACCGACGCGATGGTTTAAAGTCGAAACAAGTGAAAAAAAACCATTCATTCGTTCAACTGAAAAATACATCGAACAATTTTTCCAACCGATGCGATGGTTTAAAGTCAAAACGAGTGAAAAAAAACATTCATCCTTTCGACTGCAAAATCCATGGTACAATTTTTCCAGCAGATGCGACGGTAAAGAAAAATCATTCATTCGTTCGACTGCAAAATCCATCGAACAATTTTTCCAACCGACGCGATGGTTTAAAGTCCAAACAAGTGAAAAAAAAACCATTCATTCGTTCGGCTGAAAAATCCATCGAATAATTTTTCCAACCGATGCGATGGTTTAAATCCAAACAAGTGAAAAGAAACCATTCATTCGTTCAACTGAAAAATACGTCGAATAATTTTTCCAACCGATGCGATGGTTTAAAGTCAAAACGAGTGAAAAAAAACATTCATCCTTTCGACTGCAAAATCCATGGTACAATTTTTCCAGCAGATGTGACGGTAAAAAAAAATCATTCATTCGTTCGACTGCAAAATCCATCGAACAATTTTTCCAACGTATGCGATGGATTAAAGTCCAAACAAGTGAAAAAAAAACCATTCATTCGTTCGACTGAAAAATCCATCGAACAATTTTTCCAACAGATGCGATGGTAAAAAAAAACCATTCATTCGTTCGACTGCAAAATCCATCGAACAATTTTTCCAACCGATGCGATTGTTTAAACTCCAAACAAGTGAAAAAAGAAACCATTCATTCGTTCGACTGAAAAATCCATCGAACAATTCTTCCAACCGATGCGATGGTTTAAACTCCAAACAAGTGAAAAAAAAACCATTCATTCGTTCGACTGAAAAATCCATCGAACAATTTTTCCAACCGATGCGATGGTAAAAAAAAACCATTCATTCGTTCGACTGCAAAATCCATCGAACAATTTTTCCAACCGATGCGATTGTTTAAAGTCCTAACAAGTGAAAAAAACCATTCATCCTTTCGACTGCAAAATCCATGGTACAATTTTTCCAGCAGATGCGACGGTAAAAAAAAATCATTCATTCGTTCGACTGCAAAATCCATCGAACAATTTTTCCAACCGACTCGACGGTTTAAATCCAAACAAGTGAAAAGAAACCATTCATTCGTTCAACTGAAAAATACGTCGAACAATTTTTCCAACAGATGCGATGGTTTAAAGTCAAAACGAGTGAAAAAAAACATTCATCCTTTCGACTGCAAAATCCATGGTACAATTTTTCCAACAGATGCGACGGTAAAAAAAAATCATTCATTCGTTCGACTGCAAAATCCATCGAACAATTTTTCCAACGTATGCGATGGATTAAAGTCCAAACAAGTGAAAAAAAACCATTCATTCGTTCGACTGAAAAATCTATCGAACAATTTTTCCAACAGATGCGATGGTAAAAAAAAACCATTCATTCGTTCGACTGCAAAATCCATCGAACAATTTTTCCAACTGATGCGATTGTTTAAAGTCCAAACAAGTGAAAAAAGAAACCATTCATTCGTTCGACTGAAAAATCCATCGAACAATTCTTCCAACCGATGCGATGGTTTAAATCCAAACAAGTGAAAAGAAACCATTCATTCGTTCAACTGAAAAATACGTCGAACAATTTTTCCAACCGATGCGATGGTTTAAAGTCAAAACGAGTGAAAAAAAAACATTCATCCTTTCGACTGCAAAATCCATGGTACAATTTTTCCAGCAGATGCGACGGTAAAAAAAAATCATTCATTCGTTCGACTGCAAGATCCATCGAACTATTTTTCCAACCAATGCGATGGTTTAAATCCAAGCAATTGAAAAGAAACCATTCATTCGTTCAACTGAAAAATACATCGAACAATTTTTCCAACAGATGCGATGGTAAAAAAAAACCATTCATTCGTTCGACTGCAAAATCCATCGAACAATTTTTCCAACCGATGCGATTGTTTAAAGTCCTAACAAGTGAAAAAGAAACCATTCATTCGTTCGACTGAAAAAACAACCAACAATTTTTTAAACCGATGCGATGGTTTAAACTCCAAACAAGTGAAAAAAAACCATTCATTCGTTCGACTGAAAAATCCATCGAACAATTTTTCCAACAGACGCGATGGTAAAAAAAACCATTCATTCGTTCGACTGCAAAATCCATCGAACAATTTTTCCAACGTATGCGATGGATTAAAGTCCAAACAAGTGAAAAGAAACCATTCATTCGTTCAACTGAAAAATACATCGAACAATTTTTCCAATCGATGCGATGGTTTGAAGTCAAAACGAGTGAAAAAAAACATTCATCCTTTCGACTGCAAAATCCATGGTACAATTTTTCCAGCAGATGCGACGGTAAAAAAAAATCATTCATTCGTTCGACTGCAAAATCCATCGAACAATTTTTCCAACGTATGCGATGGATTAAAGTCCAAACAAGTGAAAAGAAACCATTCATTCGTTCAACTGAAAAATACATCGAACAATTTTTCCAATCGATGCGATGGTTTAAAGTCAAAACGAGTGAAAAAAACATTCATCCTTTCGACTGCAAAATCCATGGTACAATTTTTCCAGCAGATGCGACCGTAAAAAACAATCATTCATTCGTTCGACTGCAAAATCCATCGAACAATTTTTCCAACCGACGCGATGGTTTAAAGTCCAAACAAGTGAAAAAAAACCATTCATTCGTTCGGCTGAAAAATCCATCGAACAATTTTTCCAACCGATGCGATGGTTTAAATCCAAACAAGTGAAAAGAAACCATTCATTCGTTCAACTGAAAAATACGTCGAACAATTTTTCCAACCGATGCGATTGTTTAAAGTCCTAACAAGTGAAAAAAAAAAACCATTCATTCGTTCGACTGAAAAATCAACCAACAATTTTTCCAACAGATGCGAAGGTTTAAAGTCCAAACAAGTGAAAAGAAACCATTCATTCGTTCAACTGAAAAATACATCGAACAATTTTTCCAACCGATGCGATGGTTTAAAGTCAAAACGAGTGAAAAAAAACATTCATCCTTTCGACTGCAAAATCCATGGTACAATTTTTCCAGCAGATGCGACGGTAAAAAAAATCATTCATTCGTTCGACTGCAAAATCCATCGAACAATTTTTCCAACGTATGCGATGGATTAAAGTCCAAACAAGTGAAAAAAAAAACCATTCATTCGTTCGACTGAAAAATCCATCGAACAATTTTTCCAACAGATGCGATGGTAAAAAGAAACCATTCATTCGTTCGACTGCAAAATCCATCGAACAATTTTTCCAACCGATGCGATGGTTTAAAGTCCAAACAAGTGAAAAAACAAACCATTCATTCGTTCGGCTGAAAAATCCATCGAACAATTTTTCCAACCGATGCGATGGTTAAAATCCAAACAAGTGAAAAGAAACCATTCATTCGTTCAACTGAAAAATACATCGAACAATTTTTTTAACCGATGCGATGGTTTAAAGTCAAAACGAGTGAAAAAAAACATTCATCCTTTCGACTGCAAAATCCATGGTACAATTTTTCCAGCAGATGCGACGGTAAAAAAAATCATTCATTCGTTCGACTGCAAAATCCATCGAACAATTTTTCCAACCGACGCGATGGTTTAAAGTCCAAACAAGTGAAAAAAAACCATTCATTCGTTCGGCTGAAAAATCCATCGAACAATTTTTCCAACCGATGCGATGGTTTAAATCCAAACAAGTGAAAAGAAACCATTCATTCGTTCAACTGAAAAATACGTCGAATAATTTTTCCAACCGATGCGATGGTTTAAAGTCAAAACGAGTGAAAAAAAACATTCATCCTTTCGACTGCAAAAATCCATGGTACAATTTTTCCAGCAGATGCGACGGTAAAAAAAAATCATTCATTCGTTCGACTGCAAAATCGATCGAACAATTTTTCCAACGTATGCGATGGATTAAAGTCCAAACAAGTGAAAAAAAACCATTCATTCGTTCGACTGAAAAATTAATCGAACAATTTTTCCAACCGATGCGATGGTTTAAATCCAAACAAGTGAAAAGAAACCATTCATTCGTTCAACTGAAAAATACGTCGAACAATTTTTCCAACCGATGCGATGGTTTAAAGTCAAAACGAGTGAAAAAAAACATTCATCCTTTCGACTGCAAAATCCATGGTACAATTTTTCCAGCAGATGCGACGGTAAAAAAAAACCATTCATTCGTTCGACTGCAAAATCCATCGAACAATTTTTCCAACCGATGCGATTGTTTAAAGTCCTAACAAGTGAAAAAAACCATTCATCCTTTCGACTGCAAAATCCATGGTACAGTTTTTCCAGCAGATGCGACGGTAAAAAAAAATCATTCATTCGTTCGACTGCAAAATCCATCGAACAATTTTTCCAACCGACGCGATGGTTTAAAGTCCAAACAAGTGAAAAAAAAACCATTCATTCGTTCGGCTGAAAAATCCATCGAACAATTTTTCCAAGCGATGCGATGGTTTAAATCCAAACAAGTGAAAAGAAACCATTCATTCGTTCAACTGAAAAATACGTCGAACAATTTTTCCAACCGATGCGATGGTTTAAAGTCAAAACGAGTGAAAAAAAAACATTCATCCTTTCGACTGCAAAATCCATGGTACAATTTTTCCAGCAGATGCGACGGTAAAAAAAAATCATTCATTCGTTCGACTGCAAAATCCATCGAACAATTTTTCCAACCGATGCTATGGTTTAAATCCAAACAATTGAAAAAAAACCATTCATTCGTTCAACTGAAAAATACATCGAACAATTTTTCCAACGTATGCGATGGTAAAAAAAAACCATTCATTCGTTCGACTGCAAAATCCATCGAACAATTTTTCCAACCGATGCGATTGTTTAAAGTCCTAACAAGTGAAAAAAAAACCATTCATTCGTTCGACTGAAAAATCAACCAACAATTTTTCCAACCGATGCGATGGTTTAAACTCCAAACAAGTGAAAAAAAACCATTCATTCGTTCGACTGAAAAATCCATCGAACAATTTTTCCAACAGATGCGATGGTAAAAAAAAACCATTCATTCGTTCGACTGCAAAATCCATCGAACAATTTTTCCAACCGATGCGATTGTTTAAAGTCCTAACAAGTGAAAAAAAAAAACCATTCATTCGTTCGACTGAAAAATCAGCCAACAATTTTTCCAACAGATGCGAAGGTTTAAAGTCCAAACAAGTGAAAAGAAACCATTCAGTCGTTCAACTGAAAAATACATCGAACAATTTTTCCAACCGATGCGATGGTTTAAAGTCAAAACGAGTGAAAAAAAACATTCATCCTTTCGACTGCAAAATCCATGGTACAAATTTTCCAGCAGATGCGACGGTAAAAAAAAATCATTCATTCGTTCGACTGCAAAATCCATCGAACAATTTTTCCAACGTATGCGATGGATTAAAGTCCAAACAAGTGAAAAAAAACCATTCATTCGTTCGACTGAAAAATCCATCGAACAATTTTTCCAACAGATGCGATGGTGAAAAAAAACCATTCATTCGTTCGACTGCAAAATCCATCGAACAATTTTTCCAACCGACGCGATGGTTTAAAGTCCAAACAAGTGAAAAAAAACCATTCATTCGTTCGGCTGAAAAATCCATCGAACAATTTTTCCAACCGATGCGATGGTTTAAATCCAAACAAGTGAAAAGAAACCATTCATTCGTTCAACTGAAAAATACATCGAACAATTTTTCCAACGGATGCGATGGTTTAAAGTCAAAACGAGTGAAAAAAAACATTCATCCTTTCGACTGCAAAATCCATGGTACAATTTTTCCAGCAGATGCGACGGTAAAAAAAAATCATTCATTCGTTCGACTGCAAAATCCATCGAACAATTTTTCCAACCGATGCGATTGCTTAAAGTCCTAACAAGTGAAAAAAACCATTCATCCTTTCGACTGCAAAATCCATGGTACAATTTTTCCAGCAGATGCGACGGTAAAAAAAAATCATTCATTCGTTCGACTGAAAAATACATGGAACAATTTTTCCAACGTATGCGATGGTAAAAAAAAAACATTCATTCGTTCGACTGCAAAATCCATCGAACAATTTTTCCAACCGATGCGATTGTTTAAAGTCCTAGCAAGTGAAAAAAACCATTCATCCTTTCGACTGCAAAATCCATGGTACAATTTTTCCAGCAGATGCGACGGTAAAAAAAAATCATTCATTCGTTCGACTGAAAAATACATGGAACAATTTTTCCAACGTATGCGATGGTAAAAAAAAACCATTCATTCGTTCGACTGCAAAATCCATCGAACAATTTTTCCAACCGATGCGATTGTTTAAAGTCCTAGCAAGTGAAAAAAACCATTCATCCTTTCGACTGCCAAATCCATGGTACGATTTTTCCAGCAGATGCGACGGTAAAAAAAAATCATTCATTCGTTCGACTGCAAAATCCATCGAACAATTTTTCCAACCGACGCGATGGTTTAAAGTCCAAACAAGTGAAAAAAAAACATTCATTCGTTCGGCTGAAAAATTCATCGAACAATTTTTCCAACCGATGCGATGGTTTAAATCCAAACAAGTGAAAAGAAACCATTCATTCGTTCAACTGAAAAATACGTCGAACAATTTTTCCAACCGATGCGATGGTTTAAAGTCAAAACGAGTGAAAAAAAAACATTCATCCTTTCGACTGCAAAATCCATGGTACAATTTTTCCAGCAGATGCGACGGTAAAAAAAAATCATTCATTCGTTCGACTGAAAAATATATCGAACAATTTTTCCAACGTATGCGATGGTAAAAAAAAACCATTCATTCGTTCGACTGCAAAATCCATCGAACAATTTTTCCAACAGATGCGATGGTAAAAAAAAACCATTCATTCGTTCGACTGCAAAATCCATCGAACAATTTTTCCAACGTATGCGATGGATTAAAGTCCAAACAAGTGAAAAAAAAACCATTCATTCGTTCGACTGAAAAATCCATCGAACAATTTTTCCAACAGATGCGATGGCAAAAAAAACCATTCATTCGTTCGACTGCAAAATCCATCGAACAATTTTTCCAACCGATGCGATTGTTTAAAGTCCAAACAAGTGAAAAAAGAAACCATTCATTCGTTCGACTGAAAAATCCATCGAACAATTCTTCCAACCGATGCGATGGTTTAAACTCCAAACAAGTGACAAAAAACCATTCATTCGTTCAACTGAAAAATACGTCGAACAATTTTTCCAACCGATGCGATGGTTTAAAGTCAAAACGAGTGAAAAAAAACATTCATCCTTTCGACTGCAAAATCCATGGTACAATTTTTCCAGCAGATGCGACGGTAAAAAAAAATCATTCATTCGTTCGACTGCAAAATCCATCGAACAATTTTTCCAACGTATGCGATGGATTAAAGTCCAAACAAGTGAAAAAAAAACCATTCATTCGTTCGACTGAAAAATCCATCGAACACTTTTTCCAACAGATGCGATGGCAAAAAAAACCATTCATTCGTTCGACTGCAAAATCCATCGAACAATTTTTCCAACCGACGCGATTGTTTAAATTCCAAACAAGTGAAAAAAGAAACCATTCATTCGTTCGACTGAAAAATCCATCGAACAATTCTTCCAACCGATGCGATGGTTTAAATTCCAAACAAATGAAAAAAAACCATTCATTCGTTCGACTGAAAAATCCATCGAACAATTTTTCCAACAGATGCGAAGGTTTAAAGTCCAAACAAGTGAAAAGAAACCATTCATTCGTTCAACTGAAAAATACATCGAACAATTTTTCCAACCGATGCGATGGTTTAAAGTCAAAACGAGTGAAAAAAAACATTCATCCTTTCGACTGCAAAATCCATGGTACAATTTTTCCAGCAGATGCGACGGTAAAAAAAAATCATTCATTCGTTCGACTGCAAAATCCATCGAACAATTTTTCCAACCGAAGCGATGGTTTAAAGTCCAAACAAATGAAAAAAAACCATTCATTCGTTCGGCTGAAAAATCCATCGAACAATTTTTCCAACCGATGCGATGGTTTAAATCCAAACAAGTGAAAAGAAACCATTCATTCGTTCAACTGAAAAATACGTCGAACAATTTTTCCAACCGATGCGATTGTTTAAAGTCCTAACAAGTGAAAAAAAAAACCATTCATTCGTTCGACTGAAAAATCAACCAACAATTTTTCCAACAGATGCGAAGGTTTAAAGTCCAAACAAGTGAAAAGAAACCATTCATTCGTTCAACTGAAAAATACATCGAACAATTTTTCCAACGTATGCGATGGTAAAAAAAAACCATTCATTCGTTCGACTGCAAAATCCATCGAACAATTTTTTTAAACCGATGCGATTGTTTAAAGTCCTAACAAGTGAAAAAAAAACCATTCATTCGTTCGACTGAAAAATCAGCCAACAATTTTTCCAACCGATGCGATGGTTTAAACTCCAAACAAGTGAAAAAAAACCATTCATTCGTTCGACTGAAAAATCCATCGAACAATTTTTCCAACAGATGCGATGGTAAAAAAAAACCATTCATTCGTTCGACTGCAAAATCCATCGAACAATTTTTCCAACCGATGCGATTGTTTAAAGTCCTAACACGTGAAAAAAAAACCATTCATTCGTTCGGCTGAAAAATCAACCAACAATTTTTCCAACCGATGCGATGGTTTAAACTCCAAACAAGTGAAAAAAAACCATTCATTCGCTCGACTGAAAAATCCATCGAACAATTTTTCCAACAGATGCGATGGTAAAAAAAAACCATTCATTCGTTCGACTGCAAAATCCATCGAACAATTTTTCCAACCGACGCGATGGTTTAAAGTCCAAACAAGTGAAAAAAACCATTCATCCTTTCGACTGCAAAATCCATGGTACAATTTTTCCAGCAGATGCGACGGTAAAAAAAAATCATTCATTCGTTCGACTGCAAAATCCATCGAACAATTTTTCCAACCGAAGCGATGGTTTAAAGTCCAAACAAGTGAAAAAAAACCATTCATTCGTTCGGCTGAAAAATCCATCGAACAATTTTTCCAACCGATGCGATGGTTTAAATCCAAACAAGTGAAAAGAAACCATTCATTCGTTCAACTGAAAAATACGTCGAACAATTTTTCCAACCGATGCGATTGTTTAAAGTCCTAACAAGTGAAAAAAAAACCATTCATTCGTTCGACTGAAAAATCAACCAACAATTTTTCCAACAGATGCGAAGGTTTAAAGTCCAAACAAGTGAAAAGAAACCATTCATTCGTTCAACTGAAAAATACATCGAACAATTTTTCCAACCGATGCGATGGTTTAAAGTCAAAACGAGTGAAAAAAAACATTCATCCTTTCGACTGCAAAATCCATGGTACAATTTTTCCAGCAGATGCGACGGTAAAAAAAAATCATTCATTCGTTCGACTGAAAAATACATCGAACAATTTTTCCAACGTATGCGATGGTAAAAAAAAACCATTCATTCGTTCGACTGCAAAATCCATCGAACAATTTTTCCAACAGATGCGATGGTAAAAAAAAACCATTCATTCGTTCGACTGCAAAATCCATCGAACAATTTTTCCAACGTATGCGATGGATTAAAGTCCAAACAAGTGAAAAAAAAACCATTCATTCGTTCGACTGAAAAATCCATCGAACAATTTTTCCAACAGATGCGATGGCAAAAAAAACCATTCATTCGTTCGACTGCAAAATCCATCGAACAATTTTTCCAACCGATGCGATTGTTTAAAGTCCAAACAAGTGAAAAAAGAAACCATTCATTCGTTCGACTGAAAAATCCATCGAACAATTCTTCCAACCGATGCGATGGTTTAAACTCCAAACAAGTGACAAAAAACCATTCATTCGTTCAACTGAAAAATACGTCGAACAATTTTTCCAACCGATGCGATGGTTTAAAGTCAAAACGAGTGAAAAAAAACATTCATCCTTTCGACTGCAAAATCCATGGTACAATTTTTCCAGCAGATGCGACGGTAAAAAAAAATCATTCATTCGTTCGACTGCAAAATCCATCGAACAATTTTTCCAACGTATGCGATGGATTAAAGTCCAAACAAGTGAAAAAAAAACCATTCATTCGTTCGACTGAAAAATCCATCGAACACTTTTTCCAACAGATGCGATGGCAAAAAAAACCATTCATTCGTTCGACTGCAAAATCCATCGAACAATTTTTCCAACCGACGCGATTGTTTAAATTCCAAACAAGTGAAAAAAGAAACCATTCATTCGTTCGACTGAAAAATCCATCGAACAATTCTTCCAACCGATGCGATGGTTTAAATTCCAAACAAGTGAAAAAAAACCATTCATTCGTTCGACTGAAAAATCCATCGAACAATTTTTCCAACAGATGCGAAGGTTTAAAGTCCAAACAAGTGAAAAGAAACCATTCATTCGTTCAACTGAAAAATACGTCGAACAATTTTTCCAACCGATGCGATGGTTTAAAGTCAAAACGAGTGAAAAAAAACATTCATCCTTTCGACTGCAAAATCCATGGTACAATTTTTCCAGCAGATGCGACGGTAAAAAAAAATCATTCATTCGTTCGACTGCAAAATCCATCGAACAATTTTTCCAACCGACGCGATGGTTTAAAGTCCAAACAAGTGAAAAAAAACCATTCATTCGTTCGGCTGAAAAATCCATCGAACAATTTTTCCAACCGATGCGATGGTTTAAATCCAAACAAGTGAAAAGAAACCATTCATTCGTTCAACTGAAAAATACGTCGAACAATTTTTCCAACCGATGCGATGGTTTAAAGTCAAAACGAGTGAAAAAAAACATTCATCCTTTCGACTGCAAAATCCATGGTACAATTTTTCCAGCAGATGCGACGGTAAAAAAAAATCATTCATTCGTTCGACTGCAAAATCCATCGAACAATTTTTCCAACCAAAGCGATGGTTTAAAGTCCAAACAAATGAAAAAAAACCATTCATTCGTTCGGCTGAAAAATCCATCGAACAATTTTTCCAACCGATGCGATGGTTTAAATCCAAACAAGTGAAAAGAAACCATTCATTCGTTCAACTGAAAAATACGTCGAACAATTTTTCCAACCGATGCGATTGTTTAAAGTCCTAACAAGTGAAAAAAAAAACCATTCATTCGTTCGACTGAAAAATCAACCAACAATTTTTCCAACAGATGCGAAGGTTTAAAGTCCAAACAAGTGAAAAGAAACCATTCATTCGTTCAACTGAAAAATACATCGAACAATTTTTCCAACGTATGCGATGGTAAAAAAAAACCATTCATTCGTTCGACTGCAAAATCCATCGAACAATTTTTTTAAACCGATGCGATTGTTTAAAGTCCTAACAAGTGAAAAAAAAACCATTCATTCGTTCGACTGAAAAATCAGCCAACAATTTTTCCAACCGATGCGATGGTTTAAACTCCAAACAAGTGAAAAAAAACCATTCATTCGTTCGACTGAAAAATCCATCGAACAATTTTTCCAACAGATGCGATGGTAAAAAAAACCATTCATTCGTTCGACTGCAAAATCCATCGAACAATTTTTCCAACCGATGCGATTGTTTAAAGTCCTAACAAGTGAAAAAAAAAACCATTCATTCGTTCGGCTGAAAAATCAACCAACAATTTTTCCAACCGATGCGATGGTTTAAACTCCAAACAAGTGAAAAAAAACCATTCATTCGCTCGACTGAAAAATCCATCGAACAATTTTTCCAACAGATGCGATGGTAAAAAAAAACCATTCATTCGTTCGACTGCAAAATCCATCGAACAATTTTTCCAACCGACGCGATGGTTTAAAGTCCAAACAAGTGAAAAAAACCATTCATCCTTTCGACTGCAAAATCCATGGTACAATTTTTCCAGCAGATGCGACGGTAAAAAAAAATCATTCATTCGTTCGACTGCAAAATCCATCGAACAATTTTTCAACCGAAGCGATGGTTTAAAGTCCAAACAAGTGAAAAAAAAACCATTCATTCGTTCGGCTGAAAAATCCATCGAACAATTTTTCCAACCGATGCGATGGTTTAAATCCAAACAAGTGAAAAGAAACCATTCATTCGTTCAACTGAAAAATACGTCGAACAATTTTTCCAACCGATGCGATTGTTTAAAGTCCTAACAAGTGAAAAAAAAACCATTCATTCGTTCGACTGAAAAATCAACCAACAATTTTTCCAACAGATGCGAAGGTTTAAAGTCCAAACAAGTGAAAAGAAACCATTCATTCGTTCAACTGAAAAATACATCGAACAATTTTTCCAACCGATGCGATGGTTTAAAGTCAAAACGAGTGAAAAAAAACATTCATCCTTTCGACTGCAAAATCCATGGTACAATTTTTCCAGCAGATGCGACGGTAAAAAAAAATCATTCATTCGTTCGACTGCAAAATCCATCGAACAATTTTTCCAACCGATGCGATTGTTTAAAGTCCTAACAAGTGAAAAAAACCATTCATCCTTTCGACTGCAAAATCCATGGTACAATTTTTCCAGCAGATGCGACGGTAAAAAAAAATCATTCATTCGTTCGACTGAAAATACATGGAACAATTTTTTTAACGTATGCGATGGTAAAAAAAAACCATTCATTCGTTCGACTGCAAAATAAATCGAACAATTTTTAAAACCGATGCGATTGTTTAAAGTCCTAGCAAGTGAAAAAAACCATTCATCCTTTCGACTGCAAAATCCATGGTACAATTTTTCCAGCAGATGCGACGGTAAAAAAAAATCATTCAATCGTTCGACTGCAAAATCCATCGAACAATTTTTCCAACCGACGCGATGGTTTAAAGTCCAAACAAGTGAAAAAAAACCATTCATTCGTTCGGCTGAAAAATCCATCGAACAATTTTTCCAACCGATGCGATGGTTTAAATCCAAACAAGTGAAAAGAAACCATTCATTCGTTCAACTGAAAAATACGTCGAATAATTTTTCCAACCTATGCGATGGTTTAAAGTCAAAACGAGTGAAAAAAAACATTCATCCTTTCGACTGCAAAATCCATGGTACAATTTTTCCAGCAGATACGACGGTAAAAAAAAATCATTCATTCGTTCGACTGCAAAATCCATCGAACAATTTTTCCAACGTATGCGATGGATTAAAGTCCAAAAAAGTGAAAAAAAACCATTCATTCGTTCGACTGAAAAATCCATCGAACAATTTTTCCAACAGATGTGATGGTAAAAAAAAAACCATTCATTCGTTCGACTGCAAAATCCATCGAACAATTTTTCCAACCGATGCGATTGTTTAAAGTCCAAACAAGTGAAAAAAGAAACCATTAATTCGTTCGACTGAAAAATCCATCGAACAATTCTTCCAACCGATGCGATGGTTTAAATCCAAACAAGTGAAAAGAAACCATTCATTCGTTCGACTGAAAAATCCATCGAACAATTCTTCCAACCGATGCGATGGTTTAAACTCCAAACAAGTGAAAAAAAACCATTCATTCGTTCGACTGAAAAATCCATCGAACAATTTTTCCAACAGATGCGATGGTAAAAAAAAACCATTCATTCGTTCGACTGCAAAATCCATCGAACAATTTTTCCAATCGATGCGTTGGTTTAAAGTCCAAACAAGTGAAAAAAACCGTTCATCCTTTCGACTGCAAAATCCATGGTACAATTTTTCCAGCAGATGCGACGGTAAAAAAAAATCATTCATTCGTTCGACAGCAAAATCCATCGAACAATTTTTCCAACGTATGCGATGGATTAAAGTCCAAACAAGTGAAAAAAAACCATTCATTCGTTCGACTGAAAAATCCATCGAACAATTTTTCCAACAGATGCGATGGTAAAAAAAAACCATTCATTCGTTCGACTGAAAAATCCATCGAACAATTCTTCCAACCGATGCGATGGTTTAAACTCCAAACAAGTGAAAAAAAACCATTCATTCGTTCGACTGAAACGAATGGATGGTTTCTTTTCACTTGTTTGGACTTTAAACCTTCGCATCTGTTGGAAAAATTGTTCGATGGATTTTTCAGTCGAACGAATGAATGGTTTTTTTTTCACTTGTTAGGACTTTAAACAATCGCATCGGTTGGAAAAATTGTTCGATGGATTTTGCAGTCGAACGAATGAATGGTTTTTTTTTTCACTTGTTAGGACTTTAAACAATCGCATCGGTTGGAAAAATTGTTCGATGGATTTTTCAGATGAACGAATGAATGGTTTTTTTTTCACTTGTTAGGACTTTAAACAATCGCATCGGTTGGAAAAATTGTTCGATGGATTTTGCAGTCGAACGAATGAATGGTTTTTTTTTACCATCGCATCTGTTGGAAAAATTGTTCGATGGATTTTTCAGTCGAACGAATGAATGGTTTTTTTTCACTTGTTTGGACTTTAATCCATCGCATACGTTGGAAAAATTGTTCGATGGATTTTGCAGTCGAACGAATGAATGATTTTTTTTTACCGTCGCATCTGCTATAAAAATTGTTCCATGGATTTTGCAGTCGAAAGGATGAATGTTTTTTTTCACTCGTTTTGACTTTAAACCTTCGCATCTGTTGGAAAAATTGTTCGATGGATTTTTCAGTTGAACGAATGAATGGTTTCTTTTCACTTGTTTGGACTTTAAACCTTCGCATATGTTGGAAAAATTGTTCGATGGATTTTTCAGTCGAACGAATGAATGGTTTTTTTTCACTTGTTTGGAGTTTAAACCATCGCATCGTTTGGAAGAACTGTTCGATGGATTTTTCAGTCGAACGAATGAATGGTTTTTTTTTCACTTGTTAGGACTTTAAACAATCGCATCGGTTGGAAAATTGTTCGATTTATTTTGCAGTCGAACGAATGAATGGTTTTTTTTTACCACCTCATTTGTTGTAAAAATTGTTCGATGGATTTTTCAGTCGAACGAATGAATGGTTTTTTTTCACTTGTTTGGACTTTAATCCATCGCATACGTTGGAAAAATTGTTCGATGGATTTTGCAGTCGAACGAATGAATGATTTTTTTTTACCGTCGCATCTGCTATAAAAATTGTTCCATGGATTTTGCAGTCGAAAGGATGAATGTTTTTTTTCACTCGTTTTGACTTTAAACCTTCGCATCTGTTGGAAAAATTGTTCGATGGATTTTTCAGTTGAACGAATGAATGGTTTCTTTTCACTTGTTTGGACTTTAAACCTTCGCATATGTTGGAAAAATTGTTCGATGGATTTTTCAGTCGAACGAATGAATGGTTTTTTTTTCACTTGTTTGGAGTTTAAACCATCGCATCGTTTGGAAGAACTGTTCGATGGATTTTTCAGTCGAACGAATGAATGGTTTTTTTTTCACTTGTTAGGACTTTAAACAATCGCATCGGTTGGAAAATTGTTCGATTTATTTTGCAGTCGAACGAATGAATGGTTTTTTTTTACCACCTCATCTGTTGTAAAAATTGTTCGATGGATTTTTCAGTCGAACGAATGAATGGTTTTTTTTCACTTGTTTGGACTTTAATCCATCGCATACGTTGGAAAAATTGTTCGATGGATTTTGCAGTCGAACGAATGAATGATTTTTTTTTACCGTCGCATCTGCTGGAAAAATTGTACCATGGATTTTGCAGTCGAAAGGATGAATGTTTTTTTCACTCGTTTTGACTTTAAACCATCGCATCGGTTGGAAAAATTGTTCGATGTATTTTTCAGATGAACGAATGAATGGTTTCTTTTCACTTGTTTGGACTTTAAACCTTCGCATCTGTTGGAAAAATTGGTCGATGGATTTTTCAGTCGAACGAATGAATGGTTTTTTTTTAGCATCGCATGTATTGGAAAAATTGTTCCATGGATTGTGCAGTCGAAAGGATGAGTGGTTTTTTTTCACCTGTCTTTAATTTAAACCATCGCTTCGGTTGGAAAAATTGTTCGATAAATTTTTCAGTCGAACGAGCGAATGGTTCATTTTCACTTGTTTGGATTTAATCCATCGCATCGGTTGGAAAAATTGTTCGACGTATTTTTCAGTTGAACGAATGAATAGTTTCTTTTCACTTGTTTGGACTTTAAACCTTCGCATCTGTTGGAAAAATTGTTCGATGGATTTTTCAGTCGAACGAATGAATGGTTTTTTTTCACTTGTTTGGAGTTTAAACCATCGCATCGGTTGGAAGAATTGTTCGATGGATTTTTCAGTCGAACGAATGAATGGTTTTTTTTTCACTTGTTAGGACTTTAAACAATCGCATCGGTTGGAAAAATTGTTCGATGGATTTTGCAGTCGAACGAATGAATGGTTTTTTTTTACCATCGCATCTGTTGGAAAAATTGTTCGATGGATTTTTCAGTCGAACGAATGAATGGTTTTTTTTCACTTGTTAGGACTTTAAACAATCGCATCGGTTGGAAAAATTGTTCGATGGATTTTGCAACGAATGAATGGTTTTTTTTTTACCATCGCATCTGTTGGAAAAATTGTTCGATGGATTTTTCAGTCGAACGAATGAATGGTTTCCTTTCACTTGTTTGGACTTTAAACCTTCGCATCTGTTGGAAAAATTGTTCCATGGATTTTTCAGTCGAACAAATGAATGGTTTTTTTTTACCATCGCATCTGGTGGAAAAACTGTTCCATTAATTTTGCAGTCGAACGAATGAATGTTTTTTTTTTAGCATCGCATATATTGGAAAAATTGTTCCATGGATTGTGCAGTCGAAAGGATGAATGGTTTTTTTTCACCTGTCCTTACTTTAAACCATCGCTTCGGTTGGAAAAATTGTTCGATAAATTTTTCAGTCGAACGAGTGAATGGTTCGTTTTCACTTGTTTGGATTTAAACCATCGCATCGGTTGGAAAAATTGTTCGATGTATTTTTCAGTTGAACGAATGAATGGTTTCTTTTCACTTGCTTGGACTTTAACGCATCTGTTGGAAAAATTGTTCGATGGATTTTTCAGTCGAACGAATGAATGGTTTTTTTTCACTTGTTTGGAGTTTAAACCATCGCATCGGTTGGAAGAATTGTTCTATGGATTTTTCAGTCGAACGAATGAATGGTTTCTTTTTTTCACTAGCTTGGACTTTAAACAATCGCATCGGTTGGAAAAATTGTTCGATGGATTTTGCAGTCGAACGAATGAATGGTATTTTTTTACCATCGCATCTGTTGGAAAAATTGTTCGATGGATTTTTCAGTCGAACGAATGAATGGTTTTTTTTCACTTGTTTGGACTTTAATGAATCGCATACGTTGAAAAAATTTTTCGATGGATTTTGCAGTCGAACGAATGAATGATTTTTTTTTACCGTCGCATCTGCTGGAAAAATTGTACCATGGATTTTGCAGTTGAAAGGATGAATGTTTTTTTTCACTCGTTTTGACTTTAAACCATCGCATCGGTTGGAAAAATTGTTCGATGTATTTTTCAGTTGAACGAATGAATGGTTTCTTTTTACTTGTTTGGACTTTAAACCTTCGCATCTGTTGGAAAAATTGTTGGACGGATTTTTCAGTCGAACGAATGAATGGTTTTTTTTTCACTTGTTTGGAGTTTAAACCATCGCATCGGTTGGAAGAATTGTTCGATGGATTTTTCAGTCGAACGAATGAATGGTTTCTTTTTTCACTTGTTTCTACTTTAAACAATCGCATCGGTTGGAAAAATTGTTCGATGGATTTTGCAGTCGAACGAATGAATGGTTTCTTTTCACTTGTTTGGACTTTAAACCTTCGCATCTGTTGGAAAAATTGTTCGATGGATTTTTCAGTCGAACAAATAAATGGTTTTTTTTTACCATCGCATCTGGTGGAAAAACTGTTCCATTAATTTTGCAGCCGAACGAATGAATGTTTTTTTTTTAGCATCGCATGTATTGGAAAAATTGTTCCATGGATTGTGCAGTCGAAAGGATGAATGGTTTTTTTTCACCTGTCTTTACTTTAAACCATCGCTTCGGTTGGAAAAATTGTTCGATAAATTTTTCAGTCGAACGAGTGAATGGTTCATTTTCACTTGTTTGGATTTAAACCATCGCATCGGTTGGAAAAATTGTTCGATGTATTTTTCAGTTGAACGAATGAATGGTTTTTTTTCACTTGTTTGGACTTTAAACCATCGCATCGGTTGGAAAAATTGTTCGATGGATTTTTCAGTCGAACAAATGAATGGTTTTTTTTTACCATCGCATCTGGTGGAAAAACTGTTCCATTAATTTTGCAGTCGAACGAATGAATGTTTTTTTTTTAGCATCGCATGTATTGGAAAAATTGTTCCATGGATTGTACAGTCGAAAGGATGAATGGTTTTTTTTCACCTGTCTTTACTTTAAACCATCGCATCGGTTGGAAAAATTGTTCGATGTATTTTTCAGTTGAACGAATGAATGGTTTCTTTTCACTTGATTGGACTTTAAACCTTCGCATCTGTTGGAAAAATTGTTGGATGGATTTTTCAGTCGAACGAATGAATGGTTTTTTTTCACTTGTTTGGAGTTTAAACCATCGCATCGGTTGGAAGAATTGTTCGATGGATTTTTCAGTCGAATGAATGAATGGTTTCTTTTTTCACTTGTTTGGACTTTAAACAATCGCATCGGTTGGAAAAATTGTTCGATGGATTTTGCAGTCGAACGAATGAATGGTTTTTTTTTACCATCGCATCTGTTGGAAAAATTGTTCCATGGATTTTGCAGTCGAAAGGCTGAATGGTTTTTTCACTTGTTTGGACTTAAAACCATGGCATCGGTTGGAAAAATTGTTCGATGGATTTTTCAGTCGAACGAATGAATTTTTTTTTTTCACTTGTTTGGACTTTAAACCATCGCATAGGTTGGAAAAATTGTTCGATGGATTTTTCAGTCGAACGAATGGATGGTTTTTTTTTCACGTGTTTGGACTTTAACCCATCGCATACGTTGGATAAATTTTTCGATGGATTTTGCAGTCGAACGAATGAATTGTTTTTTTTTACCATCGCATCTGTTGGAAAGATTGTTCTATGGATTTTGCAATCGAACGAATGAATGGTTTTTTTTTAATATCGCATCTGTTGGGAAAATTGTTCGATGGATTTTTCAGTCGAACGAATGAATGGTTTTTTTTTCACTTGTTTGGAATTTAAACAATCGCACCGGTTGGAAAAATTGTTCGATGGATTTTTCAGTCGAACGAATGAATTCCTTTTTTTTACCATCGCATCTGTTGGAAAAATTGTTCCATGGATTTTGCAGTCGAAGGGACGAATGGTTTTTTTCACTTGTTTGGACTTTAAACCATCGCATCGGTTGGAAAAATTGTTCGATGGATTTTTCAGCCTAACGAATAGATGGTTTTTTTCCACTTGTTTGGACTTTGAACCATCGCATCGGTTGGAAAAATTGTTCGATGGATTTTTCAGTCGAACGAATGGATGGTTTTTTTTTCACTTGTTTGGAATTTAAACCATCGAATCGGTTGGAAAAATTGCTCGATGGATTTTGCAGTCGAACGGATGGATGGTTTTTTTTTTCACTTGTTTGGAATTTAAATCATCGCATTGGTTGGAAAAATTGTTCAACGGATTTTGCAGTCGAACGAATGAATGGTTTTTTTTCACTTGTTTGGACTTTAAACAATCGCATCGGTTGGAAAAATTGTTCGATGGATTTTTCAGTCGAACGAATGGATGGCTTTTTTTCGCTTGTTTGGACTTTAAACCATCGCATCGGTTGGAAAAATTGTTCGATGGATTTTTCAGTCTAAAGAATGGATGTTTTTTTTTTACTTGTTTGGACTTTGAACCATCGCACCGGTTGGAAGAATTGTTCCATGGATTTTGCAGTCGAAAGGACGAATGGTTTTTTTTCACTTGTTTGGACTTTAAACCATCGCATCGGTTGGAAAAATTGTTCGATGGATTTTTCAGTCTAAAAAATGGATGGTTTTTTTTTTACTTGTTTGGACTTTGAACCATCGCATCGGTTGGAAAAATTGTTCGATGGATTTTTCAGTCGAACGAATGGATGGTTTTTTTTTCACTTGTTTGGACTTTAAACCATCGAATCCGTTGGAAAAATTGTTCGATGGATTTTTCAGTCGAACGAATGGATGGCTTTTTTTCGCTTGTTTGGATTTTAAACAATCGCATCGGTTGGAAAAATTGTTCGATGGATTTTGCAGTCGAACGAATGGATGGTTTTTTTTCACTTGTTTGGAATTTAAACCATCGCATTGGTTGGAAAAATTGTTCAATGGATTTTGCAGTCGAACGAATGAATGGTTTTTTTTCACTTGTTTGGACTTTAAACAGTCGCATCGGTTGGAAAAATTGTTCGATGGATTTTTCAGTCGAACGAATGGATGGCCTTTTTTCGCTTGTTTGGACTTTAAACCATCGCATCGGTTGGAAAAATTGTTCGATTGGATTTTACAGTCGAATGATTGAATGGTTTTTTTTTACCATCGCATCTGTTAAAAAAATTGTTCCATGGGCTTTGCAGTCGAAAGGCTGAATTTTTTTTTTTTTTCACTTGTTTGGACTTTAAACCATCGCATCGGTTGGAAAAATTGTTCGATGGATTTTTCAGTCTAAAGAATGGATTTTTTTTTTTTTTACTTGTTTGGACTTTGAACCATCGCATCGGTTGGAAAAACTGTTCGATGGATTTTGCAGTCGAACGAATGAGTGATTTTTTTTCACTTGTTTGGACTTTGAACCATCGCATCCGTTGGAAAAATTGTTCCATATATTTTGCAGTCGAAAAGATGAATGGTTTTTTTTCACTTGTTTGGACTTCAAACCATCGTATCGATTTTAAAAACTGTTCGATGGATTTTGCAGTCGAACGATTGAGTGATTTTTTTTCACTTGTTTGGACTTTAATGAATCGCATACGTTGGAAAAATTGTTCGATGGATTTTTCAGTCGAACGAATGAATGGTTTTTTTTTACTATCGCATCTGTTGGAAAAATTGTTCCATGGATTTTGCAGTCGAAAGGATGAATGGTTTTTTTCCACTTGTTTGGACTTTAAATCATCGCATCTGTTGGAAAAATTGTTCGATTAATTTTGCAGTCGAACGAATGAATGGTTTTTTTTTACCATCGCATGTGTTGGAAAAATTGTTCCATTTATTTTGCAGTCGAAAGGATGAATGGTTTTTTTTTCACTTGTTTTTACTTTAAACCATCGCATCGGTTGGAAAAATTGTTCGATGAATTTTTCGGTCGAACGAATGAATGGTTTTTTTTTCATTTGTTTGGACTTTAAACCATCGCATCGGTTTAAAAAATTGTTCGATTTATTTTGCAGTCGAACGAATGAACGGTTTTTTTCCACTTGTTTGGACTTTAAACCATAACATCGGTTGGAAAAATAGTTCGATGGATTTTTCAGTCGAACGAATGAATGTTTTTTTTTCACTTGTTTGGACTTTAAACCATCGCATCGGTTGGAAAAATTGTTCGATGGATTTTGCTGTCGAAAGAATGAATGGTTTTTTTTTACCATCGCATCTGTTGGAAAAAGTGTTCCATTAATTTTGCAGTCGAACGAATGAATGGTTTTTTTTACCATCGCATCTGTTGGAAAAATTGCTCCATGGATTTTGCAGTCGAAGGAATGAATGTTTTTTTTTTCACTTGTTTATATTTTAAACCATCGCATCGGTTGGAAAAATTGTTCGATGGATTTTTCAGTCGAACGAATGGATGGTTTTTTTTTCAGTTGTTTGGACTTTAAACCATCGCATCGGTTGGAAAAATTTTCGATGGATTTTTCAGTCGAACGGATGAATGGTTTTTTTTTCACTTGTTTTTACTTTAAACCATCGCATCGGTTGGAAAAATTGTTCCATGGGTTTTGCAATCGAAAGGATGAATGTTTTTTTTTTCACTTGTTTGGACTTTAAACCATCGCATCGGTTGGAAAAATTGTTCGGTGGATTTTGCAGTCGAACGAATGAATGGTTTTTTTTTTCACTTGTTTGGACTTTAAATCATCGCATCGGTTGGAAAAATTGTTCAATGGACTTTTCAGTCGAATGAATGAATGGTTTTTTTTACCATCGCACCTGTTGAAAAAATTGTTCCATTAATTTTGCAGTCGAACGAATGAAATGTTTTTTTTTACCATCGCATCTATTGGAAAAATTGTTCCATGGATTTTGCAGTCGAAAAGATGAATGGTTTTTTTTTCACTTGTTTGGAATTTAAACCATCGCATCGGTTGGAAAAATTGTTCGATGGATTTTTCAGTCTAACGAATGAATGGTTTTTTTTTTTACTATCGCATCTGTTGGAAAAATTGTTAAATGGAATTTAAACCATCGCATCGGTTGGAAAAATTGTTCGATGGATTTTTCAGTAGAACGAATGAATGGTTTTTTTTTTTTTACTGTCGCGTCTGTTGGAAAAATTGTTCCATGGATTTTGCGGTCGAAAGGATGAGTGGTTTTTTTTCACTTGTTTGGACTTTAAACCATCGCATCGGTTGGAAAAATTGTTCGATATATTTTGCAGTCGAACGAATGAATGGTTTTTTTTACGATCGCATCGGTTGGAAAAATTGTTCCATGGATTTTGCAGTCGAAATGATGAATGGTATTTTTTCACTTGTTTGGACTTTAATCATCGCATCGGTTGGAAAAATTGTTCGACGGATTTTTCAGTCGAACGAAGGAATGGTTTTTTTTACCATCTCACCTGTTGGAAAAATTGTTCCATGGATTTTGCAGTCGAAAGAATGAATGTTTTTTTTTCACTTGTTTGGACTTTGAACCACCGCATCGGTTTTAAGAATTATTCGATGGATTTTTCAGTCGAACGAATGTATGGTTTTTTTTCACTTGTTTGGACTTTAAATCATCGCATCGGTTTTTTTCGATGGATTTTTCAGTCGAACGAATGAATGATTTTTTTTCACTTGTTTGGACTTTGAACCATCGCGTCGGTTTTAAAAATTGTTCGATTGATTTTTCAGTCGAACGAATGGATGGTTTTTTCTCATTTGTTTGGACTTTAAACCATCGCATCGGTTGGAAAAATAATTCGATGGATTTTTCATTCGAACGAATGAATGGTTTTTTTTCACTTGTTTGGACTTTGAACCATAGCATCGGTTGGAAAAATTGTTCGATGGATTTTTCAGTCGAAAGAATGAACGGTTTTTTTTACCATCGCATCTGTTGGAAAAATTGTTGGATGGATTTTTCAGTCGAAGGAATGGATGGTTTTTTTTCACTTGTTTGGACTTTAAACCATCGCATCGGTTTTAAAAATTGTTCGATGGATTTTTCAGTCGAACGAATGAATGGTTTTTTTTCACTTGTTTGGACTTTAAATCATCGCATCGGTTGCAAAAATTGTTTGGACTTTAAACCATCGCATCTTTTGGAAAAATTGTTCCGTGGATTTTGTAGTCGAAAGGATGAATCGTTTTTCTCATTTGTTTGGACTTTAAACCATCGCATCGGCTGGAAAAATTGTTCGATGGATTTTTCAGTCGAACGAATGAATTTTTTTTTTCACTTGTTTGGACTTTAAACCATCGCATCGTTTGGAAAAATTGTTCGATGTATTTTTCAGTCGAACGAATGAATGTTTTTTTTTACTTGTTTGGAATTTAAACCATCGCATCGGTTGGAAAAATTGTTCGATGGATTTTTCAGTCGAACGCATGAATGGTTTTTTTTTACCATCGCATCTGTTGGAAAAATTGTTCGATGGATTTTGCAGTCGAACGAATGAATGGTTTTTTTCCACTTGTTTGGACTTTAAATCATCGCATCGGTTGGAAAAATTGTTCGATGGATTTTTCAGTCGAACGAGTGAATGGTTTTTTTTTTACCATCGCATCGGTTTTAAAAATTGTTCCATGAATTTTGCAATGGTTTTTTTTCACTTGTTTGGACTTTAAACCTTCGCATCGGTTTTCAAAATTGTTCGATGGATTTTTCAGTCGAACGAATGAATGGTTTTTTTTCACTTGTTTGGACTTTAAATCATCGCATCGGTTGGAAAAATTGTTCGATGAATTTTTCAGTCGAACACATGAATGGTTTTTTTTTACCATCGCATCTGTTGGAAAAATTGTTCGATGGATTTTGCAGTCGAACGAATGAATGGTTTTTTTTTACCATCGCATCTGTTGGAAAAATTGTTTGGACTTTAAACCATCGCATCGGTTGGAAAAATTGTTCCGTGGATTTTGTAGTCGAAAGGATGAATCGTTTTTCTCACTTGTTTGGACTTTAAACCATCGCATCTGTTGGAAAAATTGTTCGATGGATTTTGCAGTCGAATGAATGAGTGGTTTTTTTTCACTTGTTTGGACTTTAAACATAGGTTGGAAAAATTGTTCGATGGATTTTGCAGTCGAACGAATGAATGCTTTTTTTTCAATTGTTTGGACTTTAAACCATCGCATCGGTTCCAAAAATTGTTCGATGGATTTTGCAGTCGAACGAAAGAATTTTTTTTTTCACTTGTTTGGACTTTAAACCATCGCATCTTTTGGAAGAATTGTTCGATGGATTTTGCTGTCGAAAGAATGAATGGTTTTTTTTCACTTGTTTGGACTTTAAACCATCGCATCGGTTTGTTCGATGGATTTTTCAGTCGAACGAATGAATGATTTTTTTTCACTTGTTTGGACTTTAAACCATCGCATCGGTTTGTTCGTTGGATTTTTCAGTCGAACGAACGAATGGTATTTTTTCACTTGTTTGGACTTTAGACCATCGCATCGATTATAAAAATTGTTCGATGGATTTTGCAGTCGAACGAATGAATGGTTTTTTTTTACCATCGCATCTGTTGGAAAGATTGTTCCATGGATTTTGCAGTCGAACGAATGAATGGTTTTTTTTACCATCGCATCTGTTGGAAAAATTGTTCCATGGATTTTGCAGTCGAGAGAATGAATGGTTTTTTTCACTTGTTTGGACTTTAAACCATCGCGTCTGTTGGAAAGATTGTTCCATGGATTTTGCAGTCGAACGAATGAATGGTTTTTTTACCATCGCATCTGTTGGAAAAATTGTTAAATGGATTTTGCAGTCGAAAGAATGAATGTTTTTTTTTCACTTGTTTGGACATTAAACCATCGCATCGGTTGGAAAAATTGTTCGATGAATTTTGCAGTCGAACGAATGAATGATTTTTTTTCACTTGTTTGGACTTTAAACCATGGCATCGGTTTTAAAAATTGTTCGATGGATTTTGCAGTCGAACGAAGGAATGGTTTTTTTTTCACTTGTTTGGGCTTTGAACCATTGTATTGGTTTTAAAAATTGTTCCATGGATTTTGCAGTCGAAAGGATGAATGGTTTTTTTTCACTTGCTTGGACTTTAAACCATCGCATCGGTTGGAAAAATTGTTCGATGGATTTTTCAGTCGAGCGAATGAATGGTTTTTTTTACCATCGCACCTGTTGGAAAAATTGTTCCACGGATTTTGCAGTCGAACGAATGAATGTTTTTTTTTACCATCGCATCTGTTGGCAAGATTGTTCCATGGATTTTTGCTGTCGAACAAATGAGTGGTTTTTTTTACCATCGCATCTGTTGGAAAAATTGTGCCATGGATTTTGCAGTCGAAAGGATGAATGTTTTTTTTCACTCGTTTTGACTTTAAACCATCGCATCGGTTGGAAAAATTGTTCGATGTATTTTTCAGTTGAACGAATGAATGGTTTCTTTTCACTTGTTTGGAGTTTAAACCATCGCATCGGTTGGAAAAATTGTTCGATGGATTTTGCAGTCGAACGAATGAATGGTTTTTTTTTTACCAACGCATCTGTTGGAAAAATTGTTCCATGGATTTTGCAGTCGAAAGAATGAATGATTTTTTTTCACTTCTTTGGACTTTAAACCATCGCATCGGTTGGAAAAATTGTTCGATGGATTTTTCAGTCGAACGAATGAATGGTTTTTTTTTCACTTGTTTGGACTTTGAACCATCGCATCGGTTGGAAAAATTGTTTGATGGATTTTGTAGTCGAAAGGATGAATGGTTTTTTTTCGCTGTTTTTATTTTAAACCATCGCATCGGTTGGAAAAATTGTTCGATGGATTTTTCAGTCGAACGAATGATTGTTTTTTTTTTTTTCTCTTGTTTGGACTTTAAACCATCGCATCGGTTGGAAAAAGTGTTCGATGGATTTTTCAGTCGAACGCATGAATGGTTTTTTTTTACCATCGCATCTGTTGGAAAAATTGTTCGATGGATTTTTGCAGTCGAACGAATGAATGGTTTTTTTCACTTGTTTGGACTTTAAATCATCGCATCGGTTGGAAAAATAGTTCGATGGATTTTTCAGTCGAACCATCGCATCTGTTGGAAAAATTGTTATATGGATTTTGCAAACGAAAGAATGAATGTTTTTTTTTCACTTGTTTGGACTTCAAACCTTCGCATCGGTTGGAAAAATTGTTCGATGGATTTTTCAGTCGAACGAATGAATGGTTTTTTTTTTTACCATCGCATCTGTTGGAAAAATTGTTCCATGGATTTTGCAATGGTTTTTTTTCACTTGTTTGGACTATAAACCATCGCATCGGTTTTAAAAATTGTTCGATGGATTTTTCAGTCGAACGAATGAATGGTTTTTTTTTTTCACTTGTTTGGACTTTAAACCATCGAATCGATTGCAAAAATTGTTCCATGGATTTTGCAGTCGAAAGGATGAATTTTTTTTTTCACTTGTTTGGACTTTAGAATATCGCATCGGTTGGAAAAACTGTTCGATGGATTTTGCAGTCGATCGAATGAATGGTTTCTTTTCATTTGTTTGGACTTTAAATCATCGCATCGGTTGGAAAAATTGTTCGATGAATTTCTCAGTCGAACGAACGAATGGTTTTTTTTTACCATCGCATCTGTTGGAAAAATTGTTCCATGGATTTTGCAGTCGAAAGGATGAATGGTTTTTTTTCTCTTGTTTGGATTTTAAACCATCGCATCGGTTGGAAAAATTGTTCGATGGATTTTTCAGTCGAACGAATGAATGGTTTTGTTTTCACTTGTTTGGACTTTAAACCATCGCATCGGTTATAAAAATTGTTCCATGGATTTTGCAGTCGATAGGATGAATGGTTTTTTTTTTCACTTGTTTGGAATTTAAACCATCGCATCGGTTGGAAAAATTGTTCGATGGATTTTTCAGTCGAACGAATGAATGGTTTTTTTTTCACTTGTTTGGACTTTAAAATCGCATCGGTTGCAAAAATTGTTCCATGGATTTTGCAGCCGAACGAAATGAATGGTTTTTTTTTACCATCGCATCTGTTGGAAAAATTGTTCCATGGATTTTGCAGTCGAAAGGATGAATGGTTTTTTTCACTTGTTTGGACTTTAAACCATCGCATCGGTTGGAAAAATTGTTCGATGAATTTCTCAGTCGAACGAATGAATGGTTTTTTTTACATCGCATCTGTTGGAAAAATTGTTCCATGGATTTTGCAGTCGAAAGGATGAATGGTTTTTTTTCACTTGTTTGGACTTTAAACATCGCATCGGTTGGAAAACTTGTTCGATGGATTTTTCAGTCGAACGAATGAATGGTTTTTTTTTTCACTTATTTGGACTTTAAACCATCGCATCGGTTGGAAAAATTGTTCGATTCATTTTTCAGTCGAACGAATAAATGGTTTTTTTTCACTTGTTTGGACTTTAAACCATCGCATCGGTTGGAAAAATTGTTCGATGGATTTTTCAGTCGAACGAATGAATGGTTTTTTTTTCACTTGTTTTGACTTTAAACCATCGCATCGGTTGGAAAAATTGTTCCATGGATTTTGCAGTCGAACGAATGAATGGTTTTTTTTTACCATCGCATCTGTTGGAAAAATTGTTCGATGAGTTTTTCAGTCGAACGAATGAATTTTTTTTTTTTTCACTTGTTTGGGCTTTAAACCATTGCATCGGTTGGAAAAATTGTTCTATGGATTTTTCTGTCGAACGAATGAATGGTTTTTTTTACCATCGCATCTGTTGGAAAATTGTTCCATGGATTTGCAGTCGAACGAATTTTTTTTTTTTTACCATCGCATCTGTTGGAAAAATTGTTCCATGAATTTTGCAGTCGAACGAATGAATGGTTTTTTTTTTCACTTGTTTGGACTTTAAACCATCGCATCGGTTGCAAAAATTGTTCCATGGATTTTGCAGTCGAAAGGATGAATTTTTTTTTCACTTGTTTGGACTTTAGAATATCGCATCGGTTGGAAAAACTGTTCGATGGATTTTGCAGTCGATCGAATGAATGGTTTTTTTTCATTTGTTTGGACTTTTAATCATCGCATCGGTTGGAAAAATTGTTCGATGAATTTCTCAGTCGAACGGATGAATGGTTTTTTTTCACTTGTTTGGACTTTAAACCATCGCATCGGTTGCAAAAATTGTTCGATGGATTTTTCAGTCGAACGGATGATTGTTTTTTTTTCTCTTGTTTGGACTTTAAACCAACGCATCGGTTGGAAAAATTGTTCGATGGATTTTTCAGTCAAACGAATGGATGTGTTTTTTACTTGTTTGGACTTTAAACCATCGCATCGGTTAGAAAAATTGTTCGATGGGTTTTTCAGTCGAACGAATGGATGGTTTTTTTTTCACTTGTTTGGACTTTAAACCATCGCAACGGTTGGAAAAATTGTTCGACGGATTTTTGAGTCGAACGAATGGATGGTTTTTTTTTCACTTGTTTGGACTTTAAACCATCGCGTCGGTTGGAAAAATTGTTCGATGTATTTTTCAGTCGAACGAATGAATGGTTTTTTTTTCACTTGTTTGGACTTTGAACCATTGCATCTGTTGGAAAATTTGTTCGATGGATTTTGCAGTCGAACCAATGAATGGTTTTTTTACCATCGCATCTGTTGGAAAAATTGTTCCCTGGATTTTGCAGTCGAACGAACGAA
>CAUJBT010000207.1:62500-65000 GCA_963082735.1 Pocota personata
AATTATTAATTATTAATTATTAATTATTAATTATTAATTATTAATTATTAATTATTAATTATTAATTATTAATTATTAATTATTAATTATTAATTATTAATTATTAATTATTAATTATTAATTATTATTTATTAATTATTAATTATTAATTATTAATATTAATTATTATTATTAATTATTATTAATTATTAATTATTAATTATTAATTATTAATTATTAATTATTAATTATTAATTATTAATTATTAATTATTAATTATTAATTATTAATTATTAATTATTAATTATTAATTATTAATTATAATTATTAATTATTAATTATTAATTATTAATTATTAATTATTAATTATTAATTATTAATTATTAATTATTAATTATTAATTATTAATTATTAATTATTAATTATTAATTATTAATTATTAATTATTAATTATTAATTATTAATTATTAATTATTAATTATTAATTATTAATTATTAATTATTAATTATTAATTATTAATTATTAATTATTAATTATTAATTATTAATTATTAATTATTAATTATTAATTATTAATTATTAATTATAATATTAATTATTAATTATTAATTATTAATTATTAATTATTATTAATTATTAATTATTAATTATTAATTATTAATTATTAATTATTAATTATTAATTATTAATTATTAATTATTAATTATTAATTATTAATTATTAATTATTAATTATTATTTATTAATTATTAATTATTAATTATTAATTATTAATTATTAATTTTTAATTATTAATTATTAATTATTAATTATTAATTATTAATTATTAATTATTAATTATTAATTATTAATTATTAATTATTAATTATTAATTATTAATTATTAATTATTAATTATTAATATTAATTATTAATTATTAATTATTAATTATTAATTATTAATTATTAATTATTAATTATTAATTATTAATTATTAATTATTAATTATTAATTATTAATTATTAATTATTAATTATTAATTATTAATTATTAATTATTAATTATTAATTATTAATTATTAATTATTAATTATTAATTATTAATTATTAATTATTAATTATTAATTATTAATTATAATTATTATTATTAATTATTAATTATTAATTATTAATTAGTAATTATTAATTATTAATTATTAATTATTAATTATTAATTATTAATTATTAATTATTAATTATTAATTATTAATTATTAATTATTAGATTATTAATTATTATTATTAATTATTAATTATTAATTATTAATTATTAATTATTAATTATTAATTATTAATTATTAATTATTAATTATTAATTATTAATTATTAATTATTAATTATTAATTATTAATTATTAATTATTAATTATTAATTATTAATTATTAATTATTAATTATTAATTATTAATTATTAATTATTAATTATTAATTATTAATTATTAATTATTAATTATTAATTATTAATTATTAATTATTAATTATTAATTATTAATTATTAATTATTATTATTAATTATTAATTATTAATTATTAATTATTATTATTAATTATTATTATTAATTATTAATTATTAATTATTAATTATTAATTTTATTATTAATTATTAATTATTAATTATTAATTATTAATTATTAAGTATTAATTATTAATTATTAATTATTAATTATTAATTATTAATTATTAATTATTAATTATTAATTATTAATTATTAATTATTAATTATTAATTATTAATTATTAATTATTAATTATTAATTATTAATTATTAATTATTAATTATTAATTATTAATTATTAATTATTAATTATTAATTATTAATTATTAATTATTAATTATTAATTATTAATTATTAATTATTAATTTTAATTATTAATTATTAATTATTAATTATTAATTATTAATTATTAATTATTAATTATTAATTATTAATTATTAATTATTAATTATTAATATTAATTATTAATTATTAATATTAATTATTAATTATTAATTATTAATTATTAATTATTAATTATTAATTATTAATTATTAATTATTAATTATTAATTATTAATTATTAATTATTAATTATTAATTATTAATTATTAATTATTAATTTATTAATTATTAATTATTAATTATTAATTATTAATTATTAATTATTAATTATTAATTATTAATTATTAATTATTAATTATTAATTATTATTATTAATTAATTAATTATTAATTATTAATTATTAATTATTAATTATTAATTATTAATTATTAATTATTAATTATTAATTATTAATTATTAATTATTAATTATTAATTATTAATTATTAATTATTAATTATTAATTATTAATTATTAATTATTAATTATTAATTATTAATTATTAATTATTAATTATTAATTATTAATTATTAATTATTAATTATTAATTATTAATTATTAATTATTAATTATTAATTATTAATTATTAATTATTAATTATTAATTATTAATTATTAATTATTAATTATTAATTATTAATTATTAATTATTAAT
>CAUJBT010000208.1:0-2500 GCA_963082735.1 Pocota personata
TATAATAATAATAATAATAATAATAATAATAATAATATAATAATAATAATAATAATAATATAATAATAATAATAATAATAATAATAATAATAATAATAATAATAATAATAATAATATAATAATAATAATAATAATAATAATAATAATAATAATAATAATAATAATAATAATAATAATAATAATAATAATAATAATAATAATAATAATAATATAATAATAATAATAATAATAATAATAATAATAATAATAATAATAATAATAATAATAATAATAATAATAATAATAATAATAATAATAATAATAATAATAATAATAATAATAATAATAATAATAATAATAATAATAATAATAATAATAATAATAATAATATAATAATAATAATAATAATAATAATAATAATAATAATAATAATAATAATAATAATAATAATAATAATAATAATAATAATAATAATAATAATAATAATAATAATAATAATAATAATAATAATAATAATAATAATAATAATAATAATAATAATAATAATAATAATAATAATAATAATAATAATAATAATAATAATAATAATAATAATAATAATAATAATAATAATAATAATAATAATAATAATAATAATAATAATAATAATAATAATAATAATAATAATAATAATAATAATAATAATAATAATAATAATAATAATAATATAATAATAATAATAATAATAATAATAATATAATAATAATAAAAATAATAATAATAATAATAATAATAATAATAATAATAATAATAATAATAATAATAATAATAATAATAATAATAATAATAATAATAATAATAATAATAATAATAATAATAATAATAATAATAATAATAATAATAATAATAATAATAATAATAATAATAATAATAATAATAATAATAATAATAATAATAATAATAATAATAATAATAATAATAATAATAATAATAATAATAATAATAATAATAATAATAATAATAATAATAATAATAATAATAATAATAATAATATAATAATAATAATAATAATAATAATAATAATAATAATAATAATAATAATAATAATAATAATAATAATAATAATAATAATAATAATAATAATAATAATAATAATAATAATAATAATAATAATAATAATAATAATAATAATAATAATAATAATAATAATAATAATAATAATAATAATAATAATAATAATAATAATAATAATAATAATAATAATAATAATAATAATAATAATAATAATAATAATAATAATAATAATAATAATAATAATAATAATAATAATAATAATAATAATAATAATAATAATAATAATAATAATAATAATAATAATAATAATAATAATAATAATAATAATAATAATAATAATAATAATAATAATAATAATAATAATAATAATAATAATAATAATAATAATAATAATAATAATAATAATAATAATAATAATAATAATAATAATAATAATAATAATAATAATAATAATAATAATAATAATAATAATAATAATAATAATAATAATAATAATAATAATAATAATAATAATAATAATAATAATAATAATAATAATAATAATAATAATAATAATAATAATAATAATAATAATAATAATAATAATAATAATAATAATAATAATAATAATAATAATAATAATAATAATAATAATAATAATAATAATAATAATAATAATAATAATAATAATAATAATAATAATAATAATAATAATAATAATAATAATAATAATAATAATAATAATAATAATAATAATAATAATAATAATAATAATAATAATAATAATAATAATAATAATAATAATAATAATAATAATAATAATAATAATAATAATAATAATAATAATAATAATAATAATAATAATAATAATAATAATAATAATAATAATAATAATAATGATAATAATAATAATAATATAATAATAATAATAATAATAATAATAATAATAATAATAATAATAATAATAATAATAATAATAATAATAATAATAATAATAATAATAATAATAATAATAATAATAATAATAATAATAATAAAATAATAATAATAATAATAATAATAATAATAATAATAATAATAATAATAATAATAATAATAAATAATAATAATAATAATAATAATAATAATAATAATAATATAATAATAATAATAATAATAATAATAATAATAATAATAATAATAATAATAATAATAATAATAATAATAATAATAATAATAATAATAATAATAATAATAATAATAATAATAATAATAATAATAATAATAATAATAATAATAATAATAATAATAATAATAATAATAATAATAATAATAATAATAATAATAATAATAATAATAATAATAATAATAATAATAATAATAATAATAATAATAATAATAATAATAATAATAATAATAATAATAATAATAATAATAATAATAATAATAATAATAATAATAATAATAATATAATAATAATAATAATAATAATAATAATAATAATAATAAT